>JACEFZ010024861.1:257500-484187 GCA_014155875.1 Cepaea nemoralis
TTGCCTATTCCCCCAGGAATTCAATACCGTAAATAGCAACGCATGCTCCAATTCCAATGTTGCTATCTATGGTGCTTTGTTTCCTCCCTTGCCCATAAAACAGTCTCCCCCTATCATGTTAAAGGGGACATAGCTAAACAATGTTGCGGTGCCCCCAATGCGTGCTTCCAATGTAGGCACTTCCAGTAGCTCTCATAGCAGTGGTCCATCGTTGGACGGTAATCTACACTCCTATCAGTGGAACCGTCAACTTCAACAGCTAATGCAACACAATGCTGCAGCCTTGCACCAAGCTTTAATGATGTCACTCCAGCACAGACATTTTCCTACCCCCTCTAATAGACTTAACTACCACTAAATAAAGTTTCAAAAACTCTGAAATTTTTCTACGACAAGCGAACTCATCTCTTCATTGTGTAATGTTCGCCAATCACGATCAGTGGCTCAACAAAGATGGTCTACATATAAGCCATCTCAACATCTATCATTTGCTCAATAAATTACCTGAGCTTTCAGTAATATTGTGCAAACAGTTCCATGTGTTTGGAATCACAGAAAGTCGTCTCAATGACAAAATAACCGACTCTGAAATCTCTCTTAAGGGGTGTAAAGTAATTCGAAGAGACGCAAATCAAATATTACAGACAGGTATTGCTGTATATATTTCCAATTCTCTCAACTGTTCCCGTAGAAGTGATCTCGAGACAGAAGAGATAGAATGTGTTTGGTTAGAAGTGAAGCCAGTCAACCATCTACCGTTTCTCATTGGATACCTATATCGGAATCCTTGTGCTGGGTATAGTTGGTATGACTGTATCACTACAATGATGGATAGGGTGTTTACAGCAGGTAGAGAAGTCATGATATTAGGTGACTTTACATAGATATTACTAAATCCAACCAGGCATGGGACGATATCATTCTATCTTACAATTTTAAACAATTAATACATCGTCCCACAAGAGTTACAGACACCTCCTCAATTATAATTGATGTTACTTGTCCAGTTAATATTACTGAATGTTCTGTTCCTGTTAGTGTAGTTAGTGACCATTACCCAATATGTTGTACATGGTCGAAAATTGGATTCAAAACTCCTAAAAATAAACATTTAAGCATCAAATTTAGAAATTTTAAAGCTCTCAACCAAAATTTATTTTTAGATGACTTAAAAAATTCAGCCCTTGAACATGTTTACCAACTTCCTGATCCAGATGATGCACTACCTTACTGGACAAAGACAGTCTACAATGTATTTGATAAACATGTGCCAGTCAAAGAAGTTCGAGTCAAGAATCAACATAAATCCCCATGGGTTACTAGCGAAGTTCTCGAAATCATGATAGAACGAGATACATCATACAAAAATAAAGATTTTATCAATGACCGCAGACTAAGAAATAAAGTTAAATACGAAATTCGTTGGATAAAGAAAGATCATGTCAAAAATTTGATTGTAGATAAATCAAATAACACAAATATATGGAAGGCTATTAACTCGCTAACCAACAAGAAGCCCTCTTCAAAGTCAGCAATACCAAACACTATAACATGCCAGGATTTCAGTTACTTCTTTCAATCATAAATAGAGAATCTAAAGTCCTCAATACCAGACTCAGCTTGTAATTTAAGTTCACTGTCATCATTCTGTGAAGGGAAGTGTTCTAGAAATATCCCCCCCCCCCCCCCCTGAGATTCCCTTGATGTCTGTTGCAGAAGTATATAAATATCTCTCGAATCTCAAAGCAACAAATTCAGAAGGCCTAGATCTTCTTCTTCTTCTTCTTCTTCTTCAGCGTTCCGAGCCATTGAGGTTCTTTGCTGCAAATACAATCTGTCTCCATTCGTCTCTCTGGTGGACCTTCTCTTGCCAGTCGTTGATTCCAAGTGCTTGTAGGTCTGTATGTATATTATCTCTCCACCGCCTTCTTGGTCTACCTCGGGATCTACGGTCATTTATTTCCTGAGTGTAAGCGAGTTTTGTTTCCCTATTATCTTCCATTCTTTCTATATGCCCCAGCCATTGTAGTCTATTAGCCTTCATGATACCAGTGATTAGCGGGGACTTAAACAAATCATAAATGTCTTTGTTACTTCTTCTTTTCCACTCTCCACTTTGTGTATCCCTAATGGGTCCAAAGATGCGTCTTAAAATTTTGTTCTCAAAGGTTTGTAACAAGGCTTCGTCTCCTTTCGTTAGAAGGCCTAGATGGTATCAATAATAGAATTCTTCGGTGTGCTGCACCAATTATTCATGAGTCCTTAACGTTCATATATAACCAGTGCCTGTCCAAAAACTACTTTCCATCTGCCTTTGAAGTTGCTAAAGTTTATCCTCTACTTAAAAATGGCTCGGCTGACAATAGCGTCTTGGGTAATTACAGACCTATTTCCTTACTATCGTCGCTATCAAAGCCATTAGAAAAACACATGCATAAAATAACACTCCATCATTTAATTAACAACGACAGTCAATCTGGGTTTCGACCTAAATATTCTTGCCATAGTGCCCTTACAAAAATGACCGATAACTGGCATCTTTGTATCAACAATGGCAACATTTGTGGAGCACTATTTGTAGACTTTAATAAGGGCTTTGATATGGTAGATCATGATATTTTAATTAGAAAATTAAAACAAATGAAGACTAGCACCAATATGGGAACCTAATAGCCTCATTTTTATCTAACAGACAACAAGTAGTGTCCTTCAATAACTGTCTATCAAGACCCACACAACGTAATATTGGTGTGCTTCAGGGCACAATACTAGGCCCGCTGCTTTTTGCAGTGTATATTAACGATCTTCCTTTATACCTCAATACTTCGTGTGACCTATTTGCGAACGACTGCACTATTTACACTAGTAAAGAGAGCCTTGGTGACTTAGAGAGCTCTTTACAAAACGAACCTGACAACCTTAGTAGATGGAGCAATGAAAATCGCGTGTTAATTACCATCGACAAAACCAAATCCATGCTAATAACGACCAGACAAAAACTACAGACCCTAGCCATAACTGGGACACCGCTCGAGCTCCACGTGGACACTTTACCTATAATTAATGTAAATGAAAATAAAACATTAGGTCTTTTAATTGACAGACATTTAAACTGGAGCTCTCATGTTCACGTCCTTACCAAGAGAATAGCACAAAAAGTTTACCAACTTGCTAAAATTCAGCACTTTTTGGATGAAAGCACACGAAAAATATTCTATGCATCCTATATCCAATCACCTCTCGATTATTGTTCCACAGTCTGGGATGGTTGCCCTAAATCTAATATGAAACGATTGTGTTCGCTTAAAAACCGCGCTATACGTCTAGTTTCTAGCATAAAGCACGTTGAAAGTAATAAATTATACAGCCATCTAAGACTTCTACGACTTCGAAAGCGCTTCGTTTTTAACAAAGGCAAATTAGTGAATAAAATTATATGTGAAAATACCCCAGAGTGTCTTCTACAGTTAATTCAATCTAATGCAATGAACAGTAAGCGCTTAAATTTATTACAGGTTCCTAAGCCTAGATTGGACTTATACAAAACTTGTTTCGCATATTCTGGTGCTCACTTGTGGAATAGCCTTCCTCCAGATTTGAAAACTCCAATGAGTCCCTATACATTCAACCGAAAACTCTTTCAATACTTACTTCATACCGACTATATGCCTCCATAAGTCACTTACTGGTATGTTTTCACCATCATTTTTTCACTATATTTCTTCACTGTATGTGTGTGAGCGAGAGAGTGGGTGAGAGAGTGAGTGAGATAGAGTGTGAGTGGAAGAATTAGTATAAGGCAGAGAGCGTGAGAGAGTATTGCATGCGCGTGTGCCTGAGTGTGTGTAAAAGTGAGTGAGTGTGTGTGGACGTATGTGTGAGAGATTGATGAGAGAATGAGTGAATCTGAGAGAGTGGGTGTGTTGTGTCTGTCTGTCTGTGTGATAGAGTGAGAAAGTGAGTGAGTGAGTATGAGTTGGAGAGTCAGCGAGTGAGTGAGTGAGTAAGGTAGCGTGAGTGAGTGAGAGAGAATTTGTGGGTAAGCGTGTATGTGCGTGAGTGTGAGAGCGAGTGAGTGTGTAAGAGAGAGAGAGAGAGAGAGAGAGTGGGTGAGTGAGAGAGTGCATGAGAAAGTGAATGAGTGAGAGTGAGTTAGTGTGTGTGTCTGTTTGCCTGTCTGTGTGTGCAAATAAGAGAGTGATTTAGTGTGGTTTAGAGAGTGAACGAGTGAGCGTGAGTGAGAGAGAGAGTAAGAGAGTGAGTGTAAGTGGGAGAGTGAGTGAGAGATTGAGTGAGAGTGAATATGTGAGTATGTGTGTGTGTGTGAGGGTGAGTGTGAGAGTGAGTGCGTATAAGCATGAGAGAGAGAAATAGTGAGTGGGAGAGAGGGAGAGAATGAGACAATAAGAGAGTTAGTGTGCCAGTGTGAGTGAAAGAAAATTAAATAGAGAGGGAGGGAGGGAGGGGGGAGAGAGAGAGAGAGAGAGAGAGAGAGAGAGAGAGAGAGAGAGAGAGAGAGAGAGAGAGAGAGAGAGAGATGAGCGCAAGCATATCATTATGCCATACTTTTTCCTGTATCCTCATCTTTCATATTAGCATTTTTACAGCCAATTGAATTTAACATGCACTGCTTATTTCATCATGTTTATGTCAATTCCAGGAATTATCTTACTGGATTGGACCACTATTTTATTTTTATGTTACACAATGTATACCATATTTTTATCACAATTTTCCATATTTTCCATGTTTTCCCATTGTTTCCCAATTTTGAATGTTCTTGTGAGGATGCTCACGATAGTCGACAGTGTGTACGTGTGAACAGTATGGGAGTTTATTCATATTAGTTTTAGTGATTATGTGAGGCAGCGTGTATGTGTGTGGATGGATGGGTGTGTCTATGAGTGTGTGTGTGTTTATATGTGTGGATGTATGTGTGTGTGCATGTCTGTATGTGTGTATGGGTGTATATGTGTGTGTACATGTGTGTATCTGTGTGTGCCTCTGTGTGTGTATGTCTGTACGTGTGTTAAGGTGTGCGTTCATGTGTGTTTATATGTGTTTATATGTATGTGCGTGTGTGTCTGTGTGTATGTATGTGTGTATGTATTTGTGTGTGCTCGTGTATGTATGTGTATATATTTGTGTGTGTAAGTGTGCATGCATGTAGTGTATGCGATGGAGCGTGTATTCGTGTGTTATGTGAGTACATGTGTGTAAGTATGTGGATGTGTGTAGGTGTGTGTATGTACGTGGGTATATGTGCGTATTTGAGTGTGTATGGTGTGTGTGGGTGTGTGTGTACGTGTGTGAGAGAAGAGAGAGAGAGAGAGAGAGAGAGAGAGAGAGAGAGAGAGAGAGAGAGAGAGAGAGAGAGAGAGAGAGAGTAAACGGTCATTTCGTCGATGGGTGCAAGAAACTGGCATGAAATCACCACGCAATAAGCAAACGGTAGGTAGAAAGGCAATTGTAGACAGCTTTGACAAGGATGTCATAAGGCGAGCTATTATAACAATGCTGGATACCAAAGAAACAGTCATTGTAAAACAAACTTAGGGGTTAGTTGAGAAAGAACAATGGCACAGAGTTATCCAAAACAACTTTGTGGAAAATTATAAGGACATTAGGATTCATGTTTAGAAAATGCAAGGGAGCTAGAAATATCATTTGCGAGCAACCGCATTTATGAGCCATGAGAAGCAAATACCTACATTTAATAAGGGAAATGCGCAAAAAAAAATTATGACATTGTGTATTTGGATGAAACCTGGGTCAATGCGCAACACACAAGTGAAAGGGAATGGCAATCAGTGGATGGAAAGATAAAACGATTAGTGCCCAGTAGTAAAGGATAGCGTTTGGTCATATCCAATGCTGGTAGTGCGCATAATGGCTTACTACAGAATGCTGGATTCGTGTTCGTATCAAAACCTACTGACAATAGGGATTGTCATAATGAGATCAATGGTAATGCATTTAGAGATTGACTCGAGAATATAGTGCATCCATCCCTAGATAGACCGTCTTGTCTAATTATGGACAATGCATCATATCACAATGTTGTTGCCCAAGAAGACAAAATACCTACGGCATGGAGCACAAGGGAAGCAATAAAGATATGGCTCCGAAGGGAAAACATACCATTTCCAGAAACGTATTTCAAGCTAGAATTGTTGTCCCTTGTAAAACAGACGTCAAAAAGCAATAAATATAAAATCTACAAGTTGATAGAAGAGCATTGTAATAGGTGCTTGAGAATTCCGCCGTACCATTCTCATTTAAACCCTATAGAACTTGTGTGGGCTAAAATTAAAGGTGGCAGCTGACAATACTATATTCAAATTGTCTGACGTCAAGATACTAATCCAGTCCGCGCTATTAAATACTGATACAACTTACTGGGGGGAAAATGTGAGGACCAGGTGTTGAAAGAGGAAGATGACTATTGGAGAAAGGATGAATTGAATTTTATGCAACCGAGAGCAGTCATCATCCTACTGGAATCGTCCGACACAGATTAAGGTATGGGTAGATCGCAGACATTAATCCACTGCACACCTACTGGGATATTTTGCTCCAACTATTCAGAAGAACTGCAGGCCCTGAACATTACAGCATCGGCACAAACAGTACAACTTGTCAATGGCAACATTGTGTATTCCACAATGATGAATTTTCAGATTCGGAAGCCCTCAAGTGCCAAACAACAGGCACCGTTGAAAAAAAAAATCACCAAACGCATTGAATACCAACATAAGACTAATATTGTGGTAGAAACTGACATATTGTGGCATAATAAGAAACGTGAGAACAATCACGTTGTCAAACGAGGGGACAACACACGAACATACGAATCAGTCTATAAACTTTAATGAAAAAGTACCAAAATCTTGGCTGTTAAGAAGAACGCCCATTACAGAGACATTCACAACTATATTCGTCGTGCAATACAGGTAATCATGTTCCGTCTCTAAGCAGTAAACAGTAGAGTAGACAATCTTTCACGAAGACTCAAAACGGTTCTGTCACCCATGTGCCTATGTGAACAAACTACACAGACAGTTGAACAGATCCTCAAAAACTGACCCATGATGACAAACATTGCGGTATCATCTCTGGTCACTCTATACGCACATTAACGCACACCTGTTTGGAAGCTTTCACGAACACCGTATAAAAAGCTAAATGCATCCTAGTAATATGACTCCTTGTATACACATTATTAACGAGCAGCTGAACAAACTAGAAGGAAATGAAAAATAAGGTAAGAAATATATTCCTTCTATTTTTCTGTCCATTTCCATTTCGATTCCACATTATTTACCCATTCCTCTTTAAATTATCTGGATACACCTTGTGTCGTCACCCGAATTGACGTGCATTATTCTAAAACAAGTTTGTTAGCATGAATTCACTACATGTTCGCCAAAACATCAAAGAAATGTCACCGCTTTCAATGACTTCAGTTGCTTTTGGACCTTTCAATGACATATTCCTTGGGTGGTGGTATATATATATAAGAAGGCAGGAAAAATTTCTTAATGATGCAACAGAGTTTTCAAAAAAATTATCGTGAATGAGGGCAATTATTTTTAAACGAACTATAGTAAGAAACGCACAATTAAGTATGAGAGTACCGGAGGTCAAACTGTTTACTACGCTTGCCAGTAGCAATAAATAAGTTTGAAATCAACAGGACGTATGCATAGTATGCAAGTATTGACTAGGGAAACAGAATGAAAGAGATGAGATGTTAGACTTGTACAGTGGGCAAAAGAGCCTGATAAGATTATTGGAAACACCTGGTATCAATATCACCCAAGGAGATTATGGACATGGAAGAGTCCTGACCATAAGATCAGAAATCAGATTGATTACTTTCTCATCAACAGAAGATTTCGAAACACCTTAACAGTCGCAAAAACTGCTACGGGGAGCATAGATTAATCATAAGTAATATACATATAAAATTAAAGTAAGTAAAATATAAACCAAGAGACTCATGGCCATTTCCATGGCCACACACACAAACACGCATCTTTCCTTCCGAGATGCGTCCGGCTGTCAACACAAGTTCGACGCTCCAGAAATATTTACTTCTTTTTGCCTGTCAGCCATTTTATAGGTATATAACAATGATGTCTTTGTTTGGCAGTGATAGGTAAGTGATACAAGTATGAATAGAGGCAATAAAGTAGCAAACATAGCATAACAATGTATAGAAGCCTTGTGTTATTAAGAAAATATCCACAGCTCAGAAAAATTCCCCTGTCAAGGTGTTAAAAGAGCTGGTCTCTAGGCCAGTGTTTTTCAACCTTTCTGCTGGAGCAGATCTTTACGGCAAATGTTTACTTTGCTCAAGGAACTCTATGCGATGATCCAAGTGTCCGTCCTACTTTATATAATAAACCAGATGCATTTAGACGATTTCGATCTGTTTCGGCTGAACTCCTGGTTGCCACTCGGGGAACCATGGTTGAAAAAAGACTGCTCAAAACTGTTTATTTAGGCCTGCCCTATTTATATATTACAAACCATATTATGTGTCATATTCTATTACCAAAGTTACCTGTCACAATGTTCTTTATAATAACTGAGTGAGATAGTCGTTGTCTAGGTTTCAATGTTCCTTGTATGTCACTATAGAGTGTAAGTAGAGCTAGCCACCTGTCTCACAATGCAACTCACCCCAGTAGTACACATCCATCAGTCAGTGATTGATTTGGCGCACATAATCCTTTAATACAGAAAGAACACGGACAAACGGAACATACTTCTATAACCAGAAAAAATATAATCCATAGAATATATATTTCCTCCTCACAACTTAACCAGCACACATTACTGCCTTCTCACGGCCTTATTAATCTCAAATTCATAGGACAGTTATCCAGCTACTATCCACGGCTGGACCTCACACAATACAACCAACACACTGGGTCTAACCTCCACTAACTATCCACCCCCACTGGGTTTTTTAGGCCTGCATTCAAAACTCGGAGAACAACACAACACCGGACGGAGCTCTCTTTCTACTCCGCTCCTATCCTTCGACTCCCGATCAGCTCGGAGTCCAAACATCAATTGTCCCCTGAAATCCCCTGACTTCACACAACAATACACTGTGTCTCGCCCCATTCACCCTGGGGGTCTCCATCTACCCTCACCATTATTTCTCAGGGCTGGTTGTTTTTCTCATAGCCCCGCTGCAGGTCACTCACCTCAATGTCAATGACCCAGGCATATGTCAGTACCTATAAACTTTATATGCACCTTTGGTGAGCCGTACTATCACCAGTGACCCCTAGTCCTCTGCTTTTCTGTATGTTTCAGTAGGATTTTAATTATGTTTCTAATTCAATGTCTTTTTCATTTTCAGATCCCATTTACTTCACCCTTCATTATGGCTACTAAGAAAAGAAAAGTGGGCGTCGCATGTTGCGTTGTCAATGAAGAATGGGGAGTAAAGTACTTCTGTGTGGAAACAAAGGAACAGAAAACCAGTTGTGTAATATGCAGAGAACGTGTTGCCATTTTGAAAGAGTACAATCTTCGGCGTCACTATGAAACAAAACATCTATCACCATATTCAAACTTTTCTGGAAAGTTACGCTCTGAGAAATATGAGTCCATGAAACGTGGTTTAGAAACACAAAGAAATCACTTCCCAGGAATGTTTGCTGACAATGAATCTGTCACTCGTACAAGTTACAAAATAGTGCATAAGAGGGCAGAACGTGGAAAACCGTTTACTGATAGCAACTTCATCAAAGAGTGTATGATGAAAGCAGAAAATGACTTGTGTCCGGAGAAATTCGATTTGTTTGTAACTACAGCCTGTCGGCAAGTTCAGTTGTACGGAGAACAGTAGAACTTGGAGAGAACATTCCGTTACAGATACGCGAGAAAGCTATGAAATTTGTGTGGTTTTCTCTAGCACTGGATGAGTCTACTGATCAGAGCGTAATCGGAGGTACCACGAGCCGAGAAAAGACTTAGGATGGCGCGAAATAAGCAAACATTACAATAAACAAGAAAATCTAGAAACGTTTTTTAAAAAAAATTGAAAATAGTACATTTAAGGCACATAGCAGCCAGGAATGAAGATCTCCTAGTATTCTTAACATAATATTTAAATTTAAATTGTATCACAACGTCTCGTGTCTCATACGTTTTATCAAACAAATTCGAGTACCGTCGGCACGCCTTATGAACTGACGTCCCGGGCTGGATCCTGCCCGCGGGCCGTAGTTCCGTGACCCCTGGTCTAGACAAGAACACAGAACTGATCCACACCTCTGATAATCGTGTGAGATGGCAAAAACTGAGAGCTCACGCTTATCGACATGGCACATGATGATGAAATATAATGATGCGTGTGCGCCTCCTTGCGTGTTGTGAAATTACTTAGAATACACAAGGCTATAATATACTAAGCTGCTTAAAAATAAAATAACTGTGACACGTATTGTATTCTGTGTATGATTCCCTCTATGTCTCATTGTTCCCATTGATGTCTCCGAGAATGATCAGCGTTTGAACTGATATGTAATCAATACTTCGTGTCGTCTTGTTAACAGACCACAGCCTCACGGGTCACAGTGTCACACCAGGTGCCTATCTCCATCTGTTCAGTGATTATTACTTTACACTGAAATAGTTCAAGCCATTTAGCTGTTGGCTATTTTCACTTGGTCTCCACCTGGTCCCTGTAATTCTATACGCCGTCCTTCGTATAATATCATGTATTAATGTTTTCATACAAACAGCGGATACACAAGTAGTGATGTTGGGAACACGTCCACGTACTTTTACATCCAAGATGGCGGCTGATAGTTTTATGAAGGGTTTTTGGTAAAATCCCGGGTGACATTTTTTTTGGGGCGGGTTTCTGTAACAGTAAGTAAGGTAGTGTGGTCTATTCTTTTGGTGGGAATTTGTCTCTGGAACGGGGTGAAATCTGTGGGTTGTTTCTGTGAAAGTAATTAAGGTAGTGTGAGCACGGATGAAGGGGTGGTTGAAGGGTAAGTTATATATTGTGGTTAGAAAGGAACGGAGTATATGATCTGTTATACAACTATGCGTAGTGAGGGCGTGATGTATAAACTGCCAAGGGTGTGACGGGTCGTCTTTATACTCGACGAAGCATGGGTAGAGGTGTAGATGGTTACTGAACAACAGTAAAGAGGGTTGTAGGAGTCTGACACAGTAAAACAGAGAGACAAAATTAAAAACAAAAAAGTAACATTTTCAAGTGTTTTTTTTTATTGGTATATAACATCAAACTACATTTAAAAATGGTTTACGACCCAAAGGGGATCAGAGGGAGCTGCTTATTGTAGAAAGATGCCTGGTCCTGTATGAAATCTTATAAAGTTGTAATGGATATGGTGTATGGTAAGGGGTGGGTATTAGTGGTCAACTAGGAGTGGTCAATATAGGGGTGGTCATAAATGTAATAAGATAAGAGGTGTTATGTTCGCAGTTACACACTGGTCAACCAGTGGTCAAGCAGTGGTCAAGTAATGGTCAAGTAGTCAAGTAAGGAAATTTTAGGGAACAGTGTTTGTAATGATATGGTGGTGATTAAAGGGTGGTAAATTAGTGGTCAACCAGTGGTCAAGTGGTCAACTGAAGAAATTTTAGCGGAAAGTAGTTGTAGCGACATGGTGATGCTTAAAATGAGGTAAATTAGTGGTCAAGTAGTGGTCAAGTAGTGGTCAAGTGATCGAGTGACCACTTAAATTGTAGAGGACGATTTGCCTAAGATTATGGTAGTGATTAAAGTGATCGATGACGTGGTCAAGCAGTGGTCAAGCAGTGGTCAAGTGGTCGAGTGACCACTTAAATTGCAGGGGAAAGTACGTATAGTGCAATGGTGGTGGGTAAAGTGAGGAGGAATCACTAGTAGTGATAATAGTACTACCAATATTAGCGACAACAATATTAGCTAGTGCGTTATTAGAGATACAAGTCTCTTTTTTGTGGGGTGTGTAAATCATACAAAGAGGGTCATACAACCACAAAGACAGCCAAGTACACACATGTACACACTTGATACACACAAACACAAATACAACCATACACAGACAACCCATACCATTACTACTGTCACATCAACAGATATACACATGTGCAGAGACAGCACAGACACACTCGTACCATTACTACTGTCATCACAACTATACACAAGTACAGACACACTCACCCATAATCAATTACACAAATACACACCTACAAGCGTACAGACAACCATACACACCCATCGCTTAGCATTACTACTGTCATCACAACTATACACAACCACTTACAGACACGTGTACAACAACAAAGACAGACACAAAACACATACAGACACGCGTACACACTTGATACATTTTTACATACAGACATACACATAAAGACAGACAAGCACAAAGACACACCCATACCATTACTACTGTCAATATCAGCTATACACACAGACACACTCACCCATAAACAAATACATAAACAAAACGTGGCCCTACAAGAATATCACAAACCACATACCCTTATTGGTAAAGAAGGCGGATGTCCGAGAAGCCCTACGTCATCAACGCCATATGCAAAAGTCATTAAGTGGTAGCATGAGTCATCGGTTTGTGGGGAAGCAGGCGGGTGGCGTGAGAATAGCTTGTCTTCAAAAACTGTCACGTCAGCTATGTAGGGTGCACAACCAGTGTATAAAATAGACGGCGTCTCCTCACTTGCTCTACACCAGTTCGTGGTACACCAGTTCACGTGCTGACTTGGTTAGCTACAGAGTTATTTGTGCTTCAGGCTGGTGTGAGCATTGTTCGTGTAGTGAGCAGATATTGTTCACGTGCTGACTTGGCTAGCTACTGCAGTGAAACTTGCTGTGAACCTTATTCGTGTCGCTGGCATCTGATAAAACAGTGAAACATATTGTGTATACACCAGAACATTTTTTGCGGTTGTAAAAAGTGAAAGTGTGACTTATGACCAGTTTATAATATGACCACCAGATCTACTTTCACGTGTTCAGTGTAAAACAAAGCTTATTGTTATAAGTATAACCTTAATCGTCACATTCGGACCATTCACGGTAAGAAACCACACTTATGTCATATCTGTGGACAACTTTTCAACAGAAAAGGCAATCTACAAAGACACATACGAACACACCATCAACCACGTATGAATACATCAAACACTACAACACCAGAGACGACAGCACCACGTGTATATTTACACCATCTTCGTAGTCTAACGCAAGTACCAGACTGCCACCACTGTATCTTCAATGATAACCTTACCCGCCATAATGGGAACATTCACAAGGATTATCCCTGTCAGATACGTACCAATCTATACAATTCGAACCTACAACGGTACTTACATCACCAGACATCACGAGAAAGGATGACACCCTTAGACACCCTGGCAACACGTCCACTCATAGTAGCAGAGGATATCCAACCAAATGATAGAGACAGCTTGGCAGCCCTTAAGGCGTACTGCAAGGACCTGTCGCTTATGCTACCCAATCAAGTGGTAGTATTAGAAAAAAAGTGTTGACCACCGCTACCGGGTGGTTTTGGTATGATAAAAAGAAGTATTCAGATATCTTGTATGAAGGATCAACTCTCATACATGTCTTTATTCTGGATCCGAAACAACTAAGGTGTGATGACTTCGACAACAACAGTGTTTTTGATAGTCAACCAGCAGAGCCCAGAAGAATGAAGATCACTAATCCAGAACTTTTTGGTTTTTCACTAATCATGTATGTCATTGATATTTTTCTTACGATATATCTCTAAACTGTTTTTCACTAATCATGTATGTCATTGATTTTTTTTCTTACGATATATCTCTAAACTGTTTTTCACTAATCATGTATGTCATTGATTTTTTTCTTACGATATATCTCTAAGCTGTTTTTCGCTAATCATTTATGTCATTGATTTTTTCTTATGATATATCACTAAAGTGTTTTGCTGAATAACACACATATTTTGGTGATAATAATATTGAAATCAAGTTGTTTGTTGATTTTCTTTAGTGGTTTTGTTTTCATGACGTTGTCTTGTCGGCTCAGAGCTTACATTACCAGACATGAACAAAGTCTTAGACGAAGTTATGAAAAGTCGGAACAGTCAAATGTATAAAAACTAGGAGTTAACCAAGTATGAAAAGGCCTAAAGAGAGAAATGTCTCGGCCAAATTTATAAAAAATAATCAATAGAAAAAAAATCTTGGCCAAATAGGAAAATGTGTCAACCAAATGGAAAAAAATATTGACCAAGTAATGACATACACCATTCAAGGTTATGAAAAGTCGGAAAATTTGTCAACCAGAAAGGGAAAGATGTCGGCCAAATACAGATATAGCTCGTCCAAACTTATAAAAACCTAGGAAAAAATAACCAAAGGCGAAAAGGCCAAAATACGAAAAGTCTCGACCAAATTTATAAAAACCTAGGAAAAAATAACCAAATGTGAAAAAGATCGTCCAAAGACAGAAATATTTCAACTAAGCTTATAAATAAGTCACCAAAAGGGAAAAGGTTAAGTACAGAAATAGCTATGGAAAAAGTAAGTCCATAAAACTAAGAAAAAAAATGTAACAATGTCGCACACTGAACACGTGAAAGTAGATCTGGTGGTCATATTGATAAACTGGTCATAAGTCACACTTTCACTTTTTACAACCGCAAAAAATGTTCTGGTGTATACACAATATGTTTCACTGTTTTATCAGATGCCAACGACACGAATAAGGTTCACAGGAAGTTTCACTGCTGTAGCTAGCCAAGTCAGCACGTGAACAATATCTGCTCACTACACGAACAATGCTCACACCAGCCTGAAGCACAAATAACTCTGTAGCTAACCAAGTCAGCACGTGAACTGGTGTACCACGAACTGGTGTAGAGCGAGTGAGGAGATGCCGTCTATTTTATACACTGGTTCTGCACCCTACATAGCTGACGTGGCAGTTTTTGAAGACAAGCTATTCTCACGCCACCCGCCTGCTTCCCCACAAACCGATGACTCATGCTACCACTTAATGACTTTTGCATATGGCGTTGATGACGTAGGGGCTTCTCGGACATCCGCGTTCTTTACCAAAAAGGGTATGTGGTTTGTGATATTCTTGTAGGGCCACGTTTTGTTTATGTATTTGTTTATGGGTGAGTGTGTCTGTGTGTATAGCTGATATTGACAGTAGTAATGGTATAGGTGTGTCTTTGTGCTTGTCTGTCTTTATGTGTATGTCTGTATGTACAAATGTATCAAGTGTGTACGCGTGCCTGTATGTGTTTTGTGTCTGTCTTTGTTGTTGTACACGTGTCTGTACGTGGTTGTGTATAGTTGTGATGACAGTAGTAATGCTAAGCGATGGGTGTGTATGGTTGTCTGTACGCTTGTAGGTGTGTATTTGTGTAATTGATTATGGGTGAGTGTGTCTGTACTTGTGTATAGTTGTGATGACAGTAGTAATGGTACGAGTGTGTCTGTGCTGTCTCTGCACATGTGTATATCTGTTGATGTGACAGTAGTAATGGTATGGGTTGTCTGTGTATATTTGTCTTTGTGTTTGTGTGTATCAAGTGTGTACATGTGTGTACTTGGCTGTCTTTGTGGTTGTATGACCCTCTTTGTATGATTTACACACCCCACAAAAAAGAGACTTGTATCTCTAATAACGCACTAGCTAATATTGTTGTCGCTAATATTGGTAGTACTATTATCACTACTAGTGATTCCTCCTCACCTTACCCACCACCATTGCACTATACGTACTTTCCCCTGCAATTTAAGTGGTCACTAGACCACTTGACCACTGCTTGACCACTGCTTGACCACGTCATCGATCACTTTAATCACTACCATAATCTTAGGCAAATCGTCCTCTACAGTTTAAGTGGTCACTCTACCACTACTTGACCACTACTTGACCACTACTTGACCACTAATTTACCACATTTTAAGCATCACCATGTCGCTACAACTACTTTCCGCTAAAATTTCTTCAGTTGACCACTTGACCACTGCTTGACCACT
The DNA here is from genome assembly GCA_014155875.1 of Cepaea nemoralis. Lineage (NCBI taxonomy): Eukaryota > Metazoa > Mollusca > Gastropoda > Stylommatophora > Helicidae > Cepaea > Cepaea nemoralis. Next base: position 273,554 of record JACEFZ010024861.1, read on the forward strand.
GCTTGACCACTAATTTACCACCCTTTAATCATCACCATATCATTACAATCACTTTTCCCTAAAATTTCCTCACTTGACTACTTGACCCTAACTTGACCATTGCTTGACCACTGGTTGACCACTAATTTACCACCCTTTAATCACCACCATATCATTACAACCACTTTTCCCTAAAATTTCCTTACTTGACTACTTGACCATTACTTGACCACTGCTTGACCACTGGTTGACCACTAATATACCACTCTTTAAGCACCACCATATCATACAACCCCTTTTCCCTAAAATTTCCTTACTTGACCATTACTTGACCACTGCTTGACCACTGGTTGACCAGTGTGTAACTGCGAACATAACACCTCTTATCTTATTACATTTATCACCACCCCTATATCAACCACACCTAGTTGACCACTATTACCCACCCCTTACCATACACCATATCCATTACAACTTTATAAGATTTCATACAGGACCAGGCATCTTTCTACAATAAGCAGCTCCCTCTGATCCCCTTTGGGTCGTAAACCATTTTTAAATGTAGTTTGATGTTGTATACCAATAAAAAAAAACACTTGAAAATGTTACTTTTTTGTTTTTAATTTTGTCTCTCTGTTTTACTGTGTCAGACTCCTACAACCCTCTTTACTGTTGTTCAGTAACCATCTACACCTCTACCCATGCTTCGTCGAGTATAAAGACGACCCGTCACACCCTTGGCAGTTTATACATCACGCCCTCACTACGCATAGTTGTATAACAGATCATATGCTCCGTTCCTTTCTAACCACAATATATAACTTTCCCTTCAACCACCCCTTCATCCGTGCTCACACTACCTTAATTACTTTCACAGAAACAACCCACAGATTTCACCCCGTTCCAGAGACAAATTCCCACCAAAAAAATAGACAACACTACCTTAATTACTTTTACAGAAACCCGCCAAAAAAAAATTTCACCCGGGATTTTACCAAAAAACCTTCATAAAACTATCAGCCGCCATCTTGGATGTAAAAGTACGTGGACGTGTTCCCAACATCACTACTTACACATTTGTTAGTGTGGAGTTCTTTTCGTTAGTTAAAACAAACGCGATGATTGAAAATTTGCTAATCTTACTAATATAATACATTCCTAGAGTTATTGGTAGATTTTAAGCGTGTCTTTGAAATTTATAGATGTAGTCATAAGTTGTCTCAAGGTCACCTTTTGAAGGCGTCTTTCAAGCCACATTCAGTGTGGTTAGTGTCATTACTCGATACGACTGGAGGGGTATCCTAGATCCCAGGGTGAAGACTGGAGGGGTATCATAGATCCCAGGATGAAGTCTGGAGGGGTATCATAGACCTTAAGATGAACTGGATTGGTATCCTAGATCCCAGGACGAAGACTGAAAGGGTAATCCTAGAACTCAGGATCAAGACTGGAGAGGTATTATAAATCAGGGATGAAGTCTGGATGTGTATCATACATCACAGGATGAAGACTGGGGGAACATAGATCCCGGGATGAAGTCTGGAGGGGTATCATAGATCTTAAGATGAAGACTGGATTGGTATCCTAGATCCCAGGACGAAGACTTGTAGGGTAATCCTAGATCTTAGGATCAAGACTGGAGAGGTATCATAAATCAGGGATGAAGTCTGGATGTGTATCATGCATCACAGGATGAAGGCTGGGGGGAACATAGATCCCGGGATGAATAGTGGGGTGGGGGGGGGGGGTACGCTAGATACCAGGTGAATAAAGGAGGGATTTACTAGATCCCAAGATGAAGACTGGAGGGATATTATAGATCCCAGGAGGAAGACTGGAGGGGTATCATAGATCCCAGGATGACGACTGGATGGGTATACTAGATCCCAGGATGAAGACTGGAGGGCTATCATATATCCCTGGATGTAGATTGGAGGGGTATCTAAGATCCGAGAATGAAGAACGTAACTGTCAAGTAATGATGAGGACAAGCAGACTAACGTGAACAAGACCAGGTAGATGTTGATGTCACTATGTCCACACCCCAACACAACATCGGGCAGCCGCTATAGAACACTGCTAGGGCGTGTTCCTGCAGTCCCGGTGGTCAGGTGTTCGAATCCCCCTTCAGGCGACGATATACTTAATTCGACCGGCCTACCAGGTCGATCTAATATGGTACCATGACATTTTCTAGGAAGTGAAGGCAGCCAGTCTGATATCTATCACATGACCCACTGAGTGCCGATTGGTCTATAGAAATATGCGGATAGCATTATGCGCCCACTCTCCTTGAAGACGTAGAGAAGGGTCCTGTTCTGTACGATTTATGTGTTTGTTTACCTAATGACGGTGGTGTTATATGCCTGTAAATCATGGATCTAGACAATAAATGAAGATCAGAAAGAAGCCGAGACCCTCAGATATGTAGATTTGTTTTGTAGAAAGGTGAGATTACCATGCAAGGCCAATATCCCAGAACTACGGGAGATACATTCACACAGACACATTATAATTACCCACATCGGGGAAAGACGGTCGTCATTGTTTGGTCACGTGATGAAATCTCATGAACAGTGTGACGAACACCTGAAGTTGTAAGATGTTGGGGACAAGGATACAGACAGGAAATGCTCACTAGTTTGGCAGAATGCACGAAAGACCGTCAGCCATCGTACTTGTTAAGAACACATACGACGTATTACCGCTGAAGGACAGATCGCCATGCGCTCTGGACATAATATATGATGATGATAATAATGGTAATAATGATGACGTTTACTCGACATTTATCATTCATGTTTTCTTTTCCATAGCTAGCTTTGAACTCAAGCGTTGTCCATACACTTGTTACTACTTCCAGTCCACTGGACTGACTTTTGCATGTGGATTAGCTGTCCCTATTTCTAGTGTCCCTCGCCATCAGACGAACCCACTCTTACTTCTAAGGTACTTGTAATTCACGTCCCAAAGTCAAGGTCGAGAAGTCAACATTTTAGTCCAGCTGATCCGTGTAGGAGTTAACTAGCTATCTCGACATCAGCACACCGGAGGTTTAAGAGCGAACTGTCTTATCCATTCGGTCATGCTGATCTCTGTCATTAAAGTTAATAGGATCTCAAACAAAGTTGAGTCCATTGTCTGTGTTTGTGGAGTAGACCGTGATCTATCATTCGGTTTCTTGGCAATTCTTTATCCCTGTATCCAGAGCGTCTCCACGAATTTGCCCAATGAGGTAGCTGAATGGGTTACAGTCTCATAATATTTCCGAACTTATAAATATGCTGTGACTACTTACATGTTCAGTTCAGACAATGGTACATATGAAAGTGAGTATGAGTTTAAGAACCATCATTCTATGTGGGGCATTATTACTTCGTGTACTCTATCTCTTTCTTCAGTAGTCAGTGAAAAGTCCGCATGCTGATGGTATCCGCGACAGCATCAACTTACGCCCGCTTTCGCCTACGCATTTAATGTCGCCAAGACCTTCTCTGATCAATCCGCACTGAAAACAATTTCTCCAGGTGTGAGTCCTCTCTCTCTCTCTCTCTCTCTCTCTCTCTCTCCTTCTCCCTCTCTCTCTCTCTCTCTCTCTCTCTCTCTCTCTCTCTCTCTCTCTCTCTCTCTCTCTCTGTTTTGATGGATTTTCTAATGGGTCATAGAGAACCTTCAACACATTAATCGTGTCAAAATACTTCGCCGCCCAAAATAGCGGAGTAGCTAGTATTACAGCACGTCCATCCCCCCCCCCCCCCCCCTCATTCCTCCCAGCCTCTCCGAATGCACTGGGGAGAAAATCCACGATATTCTCTTGACCTTCGCCATGTCTAGCCGCTTAACACAGAACATACCAGTTTCACATATCAGTTCAATGCAGGCGATGTTAAATCGTCATTTCTAATTATGCCTTGAATCCAGACAAGCCTACAGCTGTTATCGGGCACTACATCACCAATGAGGTGAGAGTCCCGGTTTTATATGTACATGACTATTTAACCGCCAATTAGACCATCTTCGAATTTCGGTACGTAAAGAACGTGGCTATCTGGCACCAGTTCAATGTTCGTTGACATCAGTTATAAATCAGACTGTATGCTGAGTCAGTTATAAATCACACAGTGTGTTGGTGTGAGGATGATGAGTCTGTTATAAGTCACACAGTGTGTTGGTGTGTGGATAATTAAGTCAGTTATATATACATTAAGCCGGGAGTGCAGGGAGTGGCCAGCAGAGGCCACGGAAGTGGAAATCCAGCAACTAATTCAGGACAATGCTCACTCGAGTGATGTGATTATCTACACAGATGGTTCGGTGTCAAGAGGTGAGAGAAGTGGCTGGGGGTTCATAGCCAAAGCTAATGGTCGATGTTTGGGGCAGGAGAGCCTGGCATATGATACCACAACATCCAGCTTAAGAATGGAAGTGGAGGCAGTCACTGCGGCTCTCCGCTGGATGGAGAATACGACACGCACACATATCGTGATTGTAACTGACTCAGAAAGCATGCTGACGAGGGTTTGGACGGGCAGACTTCGTGCGGAGTGGCTTGCTTCGCTTCGGAGGTCACGGGTGACAAGCATCGCCTGGATCTTTTTTCCGGGGCATGCCGGTGTGCTGGGAAATGAACAGGCGGACAGATTGGCTGGCTCTGCAGAACTTGGTGGAGTATTGATACATGACAAGGCAGACGTGGTTGCGGCCTTGTGGGAGCACGTGCACACCTCGGAGGAGCAAATGGATTACCATGGTCTGGCAAGAATGAGACAACGAGGAGTGACGAAGGGATCTGGCCGACGCTCAGCGCTCAGAGGAAAGGCAAGACGGACTTATAATCAGATTGATACTGGTACTATTAGTGTTGGAACTCTTCGCTGGCTGCTGAGGATGGGGACGGAGCACTTATGGGAATGCCCCGAATGCTGTGATGTCGATTCCTAACTCAATCAATCAATCAATCAGTTATAAATATATATATATATATATATATATAAATCATACTGTGTGCTGATGTTTGGATGACTGAGTCAGTTATATATAAATGACACCGTGTGCTGGTGTGTGGATGACTGAGTCAGTTATATATAAATGACACCGTGTGCTGGTGTGTGGATGATTGAGTCAGTTATATATAAATCACACCGTGTGCTGGTGTGTGGATGACTGAGTCAGTTATATATAAATCACACTGTGTGCTGGTGTGTGGATGATTGAGTCAGTTATATATAAATCACACTGTGTGCTGGTGTGTGGATGATTGAGTCAGTTATATATAAATCACACTGTGTGCTGGTGTGTGGATGATTGAGTCAGTTATATATAAATCACACTGTGTGCTGGTGTGTGGATGACTGAGTCAGTTATATATAAATCACACTGTGTGCTGGTGTGTGGATGATTGAGTCAGTTATATATAAATGACACCGTGTGCTGGTGTGTGGATAACTAAGTTATGGCAGTTGGTAAGCTACTTTCTTCGCTCTTTAAGATAGTGTTTAGAATTACCTGTGAGCTCGAATCGGCGCACCAGAGGGAATATGCCTATGTCTCACCCATGCTGTTGGCCACGTCACTCATGCCTGAACCAGTTCTCTATACCAAAACAAATCGTATGTAAACATTATTGTTCATGCCAGGTCAGTTGGCTGTATATAAACCGCCATTGTATTTATTGCATAGCACAGGGAGAGATCGGCGATTCCTGGGCAGGACTGGGAATGATCACAGGGAGAGATCGGCGATTCCTGGGTAGGCCTGGGAATGATCACAGGGAGAGATCGGCGATTCCTGGTGTGACGAAGTCCCCAGCTTCCTCTTCATCTTTTGCTTAAATTGGAGTAAATTCTTTTTAAAACCCTTATGTAATTATAGAAGAATTTAATTTCGTTTTTATTCCTATATATCTATGTATAGACAGTACATGGCTATAGTTTAAAGTAACTCCTATTTAATGTTATTACTTTAATATGAAGTAATACGGTACATTAAGATCGGGGGAGAGGCTGAATTTACAAAGTAGTGTACCCAGCCAAATCTATAAATTTGGCTACGACCATTTCACAATTTGGTCGGCGAAATTACGACAACGAACTCCCTGGCACGACCACTTCCGGTCAGGAGAAAAATAGCTAAACTCGTTCTTTCGCAATACAGACGTCGGGGTAGAAACATGCTAGTAACTAGGCTCTGAAAAAATACTTATACAGTGTTAAGAGTTTTATCTTTGGCGCGTATTACGGCCATAAATATATTTAAAATATATTAGAGAGATACCTAGAGCAGTTTCCGTACCCAAGTGTGGTCAGTAGATTAGAAGGGTAAGGAATAGTTATGTGTATCGATATAATATATTGCCGTGTGCGCCCGAGATTTCCGTGTGTAGTTATAGTTGGAAACCGCCGATAATAGGTTAATTTATCTAATTATTTACCATAATAATTATTTTACCGACTAAACTCGATCGCGTATATTATACTTCGTACAGGTAGTTTACTAAGCACGCAGGGTAAAGGGTAAAACGTAACTGTGTAGAAAATTACCTTTACATGAGGTTTAGAGAGGTGTAGACGATTTGAGATAGTTGTAAACTTGATAAAGTCGGATAGAACCCAATTTTCGATTAGTCCGTATAGCAGTAGACTAGGCCATACTAATCGAGCCGTTAGTTTAGGAAATACATGAGGCAGTTCCTAGTGATGATATTTCGAGGATGTGATAGGGATTGCGAATACTTAGAGAGAATAATGAATATTTCGATGCCGCGAAAATAGGAAATCTTACTAAACACGTGTACGAATGTCAAATACTAGCGTGGTAGATCCTAGGCATGTTCGTCAATTCTTATCGGTGATTTCTCACCAATTCGCAGTCCTGTTCTTGCCTGCCACTCCATTAACTTTCAGCCTATCATATTCTATTATGATAATTACATAAACTGTGTATTTTAAAATATACGTTACATAGAACCATTATATTAAATATATGCTAGGAATATAGCGTCAGAATTTGAACATAAATATCTATAATATGTAATCTGTTTAATATATTGTATATGTATCTATCTCTAGATTACTTTGTAATTATTGTATTTTAATAATATAATTATGATATGCATTATATGATTATATGTTTAATTATTACTGAATAATTATTATATTCACTTATAAGAAAGATAGAATGATTTTATTGAAATGTTTTCCCTAGGTCAGTGTTTTACTATTTATCCTAGGATAGGGACTTATAGGAAGCAGGGACAGATAGCTCATGCTATTTTGTTTCTGCAATTTTGTATGAGATGTTATTGGCCATCAGGAACAATCCAGGGCCGATGCTTACATATGTCTCGACAGAAGAGTCACGTACTCTCACTATATTTCACAGATTTGACACCTTCAGCACCAAGCTTTAGATGTGCCAACCTGTGTGACATTGTGAAGCATCACTCACCATCTCACTTATGCCTACTAACTAGGGTTTACACTCACTGTGTAAGCCGGAGAACCAGAAGATAAGTGGCCAAACTTACCGTTGGCCACCACCACCACCACCATCATCATTCAACTCAAAATATTCTATAGGCCAAAGAGTTTCGTCAATGATTAGACAGTCTAGTAGATTCAACCCATATTAGATATGCAATAGGATACAGGGAAGTGTATCCCTTTTTATGTACAGGGCTGCCTCCAGTGGAGCACCCAAAGTGTTATCATATATTAAATGTTAATGTGATTTTAATTTTACAAACTCTAGTTGTTACCTAATTAACCTTAGTCATAGTAGAGAAGTTTGTCTCTGTTATATATTTTACTCTGTCTTTCTCCGTGTCATTGAGAGTGATTAGAGTTTTGGGGGCTCGAGCTTTTTATTTCAGGCATGTAGCTAGACAACCTTGGCAGACTGTCTGTATCAAACCAGTATAGTTGTACGCCATTCCTGTCTGCCTGAACACTGTCAGAAGATTAGACTTGTTCTGGGACCTTTACTCTGTCTAGAATTACGAGCTATTCAGTCTTGTCTTCTCCAGTGACTTATTTTTCTATTCTTAGAAAGTCTATCCGCAGCAACTTTGATAGATTCCTTATCATCGTAGCTGACGCTACGCTACACCTGGGCAGGCCTGGGAATGATCACAGGGAGAGATCGGCGATTCCTAGTTAGGACTGGGAATGATCACAGGGAGATATCGGCGATTCCTGGGCAGGCCTGGTAATGATCACAGGGAGAGATCGGCAATTCCTGGGTAGGACTGGGAATGATCACAGGGAGAGATCGGCGATTCCTGGGTAGGACTGGGAATGATCACAGTGGCTGCGGTGACCAAACACCCCATCCAGGATGATGACTAAATAACTCCTGCATGGTGTGCCCATTTTTTTTTTACTCAGAATGAAAACAGTGCAAGTAACACAGCTGGCACGAGTAATGTCAGTTCAAATTAATTAAGACGTGCGATAAAAGGTAAACTTGTCATCAGACAGGAGAGCGACAATACCCGCCCATAAGTGGTGCATTTGGAAATGAGGTACAAGGTAAGTAGTGCATTTGGAAATGGTGTACAAGCTTCTATTTCCAGGTTGACTAGCCAAACGACGCTTCCTGCGGTATGGGACCAGCTAACGTGTCGCCATAAAGTCTCATTTGTAAAGACTAACTCTTAAATAAGTGTCATTATTACGCCAAGTAAGATTACATGTTGACACGCTACATGAAGAAATAACTACGTTGTCGATTTCAACTGCATTATTATTGTCGTAGTAATCCTTTACTACTTTAGTGTCGTCCCTGGAGTGAGGGGAATCAACATCCACATTTTTTATTAACCCAATATTATTGTCCTAGAGAAACCACCAGAATCCGTCCACAAAACTCCTTCAGTCTGTAGACACCTCTTTCTTACTCTCACTCACCCCTGGATCATGCCCCTCTCATTCTTCCCCAACACAACATACTCAACAACTCTAGCTTTAACAAATAAATACACCAAATAATTTATTAAAGCAAAATGTATGTGTGTGAGAAGTGTGTGTGTGTGTGTGTAATGTGTAGAATGTGTGTCGAATATGCTAATGTGTATGTAGAATCAGACCAGTGAATCAGGAGCAAAGTCTGTTACACCACTGTTCTGAGCACACAACAGCACCATGTATTCCGGACAGAAAACCTCACCCAGAAGATGTTTCTCCGGCCAAGTGACGACTTTCTCCGATAACTCTCGAACAATCAGGATGCTGGTCATCAATGATAGACACTGTTCGATATTGGTCTATACTCTAGCAAACACTGTGAATTTACTCTGTTCAATAATGTTTGTTGATCAGAGAATCTTTCAAATAACTTAAATGTCACCTGGGAAATCTAAATGTTCATAAATCACTGGTTATAAGATTTTCCCCATCTTAAAAAAAAAAACACCCTATTAATGTTCTAGGTATATATATATATATATATATATATATATATATATATATATATATATATATATATATATATATATATATATATATATATATATATATACTAGCTGACCCGGCCCGGCTTCGCCCAGTCCTTGGTGGGGAGCATCTCATTTAATTCATATAAGTAGTCATATAAGTTCCCATTCCCGTTACCGAATGTCTGTCTGTCTGTCTGTCTGACCCGGCCTGGCTTCGCCCAGTCCTTGGTGGGGAGCATCTCATTTAATTCATATAAGTAGTCATATAAGTTCCCGTTCCCGTTACCGACTGTCTGTCTGTCTGTCTGTCTGTCTGTCTGTCTGTCTGTCTGTCTGTCTGTCTGACCCGGCTCGGCATCGCCCAGCTCCTGGTGTGGAGCATCTCATTTAATTCATATAAGTAGTCATATAAGCTCACGTTCCCGTTCCCGACTATCTATCTGTCTGTCTGTCTGTCTATCTGTCTGTCTGTCTGTCTGATCCGGCCCGGCTTCGCCCAGCCCTTGATGGGGAGCATCTCATTTAATTCATATGAGTAGTCATATAAGTTCCCGTTCCCGACTGTCTGTCTGTCTGTCTGTCTGTCTGTCTAATCATTTATTGGTTGCAGTTAGAACAACCTTAGATAAACGAAGACCAACTTACAAAAAGCATTAGAAAGAGCACTTGAAAGATCTTTACATCTTCCCCAACAATTAACTTGGGTAAATGGAGCAGCGGCAGCAGCAGCAGCAGCAGCAGAAGAAGAAGAAGAAAAAGGAGGAGTAGGAGCTGGGAGGAGGAAGAGGGAGGAGGAGGAGAAAGAGAGAAGAGGAGGATGGAGGAGGGAGAGGGAGGAGGGGGAGGAGAAGAGGAAGAGGGTAGGAGGTGGAGGAGGGGAGAGGAGGAGGAAGAATATAACGCATATGCCTGTAGATTTAATAATGGCTGAAGTTGTTCCATGTCTTCTTAGAGTTGGCGACAGTGTAAAGAAATATAAAATCTTCAAACTTGATAGAGATAAAGTAACTATTATTTATTCATTCTTTAAGCAAAAAAAGATGAGTTACAATGTTATGCATTATGCATTATTTTTATGAAAACTTTGAAAATGCCTTACAGATTGTATCATTATTTATTATAACTCATATGCCGGTACATAACTATGGACAAAGAGTTTATAAATCTTTGAAAACGATGCCACAATATGACTATAAGTTATACAGAAAAGTTATGCCCCTTGAAATAACTTTTACAGAGTTAAGTCCCCTGAGATATATGAAATTATAATGAAAAATGAAAAATGAAATAATATTGGGTAAGCAGCCGATTTCACACTAAAAAAATATGACAGTGGGCTGCGCTGGAATGAAAGGAAGACGTGTAGAAAATTTCATCTCAATCGGATGGGCCGTTCGCGAGCGCATAAAGGACATAGGGACAGACGGAGATTGCCTTTTATATATAAGATATATATATATATATAGGTATATGTGTTATTTATAGTGTTCTGAATCTTCGGTGATGTAGCATATCACTCAAGAAAAAAACACCCATATATTCCTCAAGTCCTGCTCAGCAAAAGCCAGGTTTCTGCAGACCAACTAGGTTATGAGCCCAGTGTACAAGCCTCTCAGTAACCTCTGTCTTCAATCCGTGAGCCATCACTTTATATAACTTTGATACTGCTTCTTGGTAATATATCGTAGCACAATCGAGAGGAACCATATGGCTATAACGGTTGAAGATTGAGACTATGCAATCACAGACTGGATCTATGTCCGCCGATAAATATCAACACTTTGACACTATAGTCTCTATAACACAACTCGGATTACTGCGCCGATCCTTAGCACTTCATACATTTGGTCGACTAACTCGAACTTGTTTACCGCAACTGGTTTTAATTCGGGGCTTGAGTGACGTCACCAAAAAGTCTAGACGCTGATCAGTCCAGAGTCTGGCTTTCTCCCCCTGTTTTAGACTGACTGGAATCAACCCGCCGTCTAGTTTGCTTTCATCTAGGACCTGTCCCGGCACGTCCGAGAGTCCAGCTAGTCTGTGATCTGGGGAATCATGTCTCCTACATCACAAGACCTATCCGACGTCTGTCCAGACATTCCGTATATCACTTCAAAGGCTGACTACCGCCTTGCAGACGGGTGGCGCTATTGTCCCGTCTCGAACAACCCACATCATAAAGAAATGCCGACAGTGTGTAGACATTTGACGCGACTTATTTTGTTCCTCAGTCCCCTACTCATGAAAGGGTTGCCTGTTTTTGTAGACGAATGTCGGGTCTTTCTGTCATCGATCGAAACTATCAAGTTTTTTTCGCGACATAAGTCCCCTCCTAAGAGAGTAGTCCGCAACAACTCTTTCTTCTTGGAGGTTCGATCCAGATGATCTATTCCTATTCTTCAGGAGCTGGATGTCTAGACAGGAAATCAGCTCCAACATTTTTCTTCCCAGGTATATACTCCACTGTAAAGTGGTATGGCAGAAGTAGCAACGACCACCGCATCAAACGGGCGTTGGGGTTCTGAGAAGTGGCCAAGAACATCAAGGGTTGATGATCCGACTGAACTCGAAACTGAACTCCATACAAATAGGGCTGGAATTTTTGTACGGCCATACGAGAGACAAATACTCTCTCTCGACCGTCGAATAATTCCTCTCAGCCGGGAGAAGTTTCTTGCTTGCGTATGCCACTGGTTTCAACACCGAAGCATCATCTTTCCCTTCCTGTAACAAAGCTGCCCCAATTCCAATCCCACTCGCATCCGTTCTCAACACAAATGGTTTGGAAAGGTCAGGGAGCTGTAACACAGGTTTGCTGACCAAGGCCTCCTTCAACTGACTGTAGGCACTCTCACATTCTGGTGTCCAAATGATTTGGTCCGGGAATCCCTTTTTCGAGGTTTCCGTTAATGGAGCTCCCAGTTCATTGAAATGTGGGATACATTTGTGGTAGACCCCACACAAGAAAAAGATCGCACATCCTTCTTCGTTTTTGGCCTTGGAGCACTTCTGATTTTCTCTAGGTTCTTTTCCTCGGGGACAATTTGTCCTGGAGTGATGGTGTAACCTAGAAATTCCAGAGTCTGGTAACCAATCATGCACTTGGTTGGGCGAACGGTAAGTCCTGCTTCCTTGAGCCTATTGAAAACTCTTTCCAAGGATTGTAAATGGTCATCCAAACTGTCACTGGAAATCAGAATATCATCCATGAATGAGATGATGGACGGATCCTGTAAGGGATCTAGTAAAGTCCTCATCATGCTAGTAAACACACTAGGTGCATTGCTGAGCCCAAAGGGCATGGCCTTGAATTCGTAATGTCCACTGGGGGTACTGAAAGCCAGCAGTGGTCGAACCTCTGGTTTGACCGGAATCTGATAATACCCCCGACTCAGGTCCACCTTTGAAAAGTACCGAGCCTTATGGAGCCTAGCGAATAACTGAGTTGGATTCGGCAAAGGTTCCACCTGAAAGTGCGTATGACTGTTCAGAAGTCGGTAGTCTATACACAACCGGTGTTCTCCACTTGGTTTGCGTAATAAAACTACCACCGCATTGTATGGGGATGTGGATGGCGCAATCACGTCATCCTCCAGCAGTTTTTGTATTTCCTCCTCCAGGGCCTTTTCTTTAGAGAATGGCACTGGGTAAACCTTTCGGCGAACAGGCTCTTGGGTGGTCAAAGTCATCTCGAACTCCACCAACCTCGTTCGTCCTGGTTTATCAGTCAGTATCTCCTTATGAGACTCGAGAACCTTAGTTATCTTTTCAGTCTCCTGGGAAGTCAGATCAGGGTTCACTTGCACATCCTTGTAGGTTTCCTGGTGTACCAGGGGATATTCCCTGCCCTCGTTGGTTTACACTTCTGTCTCCACTGCAACTGCCATTGCCATGAGGTGAGCTGCTTTGTCTCCTGGTCTCTCCTCGTATTTCCGCAAGAGATTGATATGGAAAATCTTCGACTTTCCCCGGATCCGGATCTGATAGTTGGTCCTGGATATCACCCTTTCCACGGGAAATGGTCATTGCCAACCTATCTCCAGTTTGTTGTTTCCCGTTGGGAGTAACAACAAGACTTTGTCTCCCACCTCTAGAGATCTGTCTTTAGACCTACGGTTGTAGTAAGCCGCATGTCTTTTTCTGGCCTGTTTCAAGTTTTGATTCGTCAGAGTCCATCCCTTGTGAAGTTTTCCTTTCAGTTCCTCCACATATTTGTAAGAAGAGATAACTTCTTCTGACGTCCCCTCGTCAGTCCAACTCCTCAACATGGCTTCCAACGGTCCCTTGATTGGACGACCAAACAGCAACGTAGCGGGTGGTAGTCCTGTTGAGCCATGAGGTACTTCCCGGTAAACAAAAAGTGCTGCTGGGATATATTCATCCCACCTATCAGGTTTTTCCTGTGCCAGTTTCCTGAGCATTGTCATCAACGTGAAGTTGAAACGCTCTACTTGTCCATTGGCTTGAGGGTGGTAAGGGCTGGTATGGATAGGGTTAGAGTGGAACACCCAAAATACCTCCTCCAGTAATTTTCCACAAAACTGGGACCCATTGTCAGTCAGAATTTGATCGGGGAAGCCTAATCTTGTAAAGGCCTCCATCAGTGCGTCCGCCACTCGTTTCGAGTCAATCGTGGTCAACGGTATGGCTTCACCCCACATTGTACAGCAATCCACCATTGTGAGAATATACATGTTCCTCTTCCTAGTCCTAGGAAGTGGACCCACGGTATCGATGGCTACCCTCTCGAAAGGAGAGTTCATGATGGGCATCTCACCCAAGACCACCAGTGCTGTCCAGTGTTTCGGTGCCACCCTCTGGCACTCAGGGCATGACTTCATATACCTACGCACATCCACTGTCATTCCCGGCCAATAGTAATGGCAGGAAATCCGTTTCATGGTGGCGGCAATACCCATATGCCCACTAAAGGAGATGGTATGCCCCATATGAAGAATTTGGGAACGGTGAGCCTTCGGGTCCACCAACTGACCGTATAGGTTGTCTCCCCTTCCGGCTCTCCTGTAGAGTATCCTATTATTCATGTAGTACTGCCCCCGTCCTGGTGGATCAGCACTTCTCTGCAGCTTCTTGTAGCAAGGACGTAGAGTAGCATCCTCACTCTGGGCAGTTCGCAACTCCCCTGGCAGTGGGTTAGTCACAATTGCTTCTGCCTCATCCGTTCTCGTCTGAGAGCGAGTCTGTATTGCTCCCATATGGATTGGCTCCCTGGGCATTCCCAGAAAGACATACCGGCACCCGAGGATTACGGGAAAAATGGGATCGGTCAACACAGCGGCCTTGATGGTGCCGGTGACATATCTTGACCGAATCTCCACTCTGGCAATGGGCAACATCATGGCTACAGCACTCTTCTGTGCAGACTGTATCTCCATGGTCTCACCTGTGAATTGTTCTGGATGTACCAGATCCGCAGAAATCACGGCCTCCCCGTCCAGTCCTGTGTCGTACAAACACTCCACTTGACGACCGTTAACTTCTACCAATTCCACTAGAGGTGATTTATCCTGGTCTGGAGTCTCTTCCTCGGCCTCGACCTATTCGGTGAGCTCCACCTTAGGTTTCCCGGGGCACACGACGAATTGAGAGTCTCCTGACTTTCCCCTGCAGTCAAAGCATTGTGCGTATTCGACCTGAAGTGTTTGCACCATTTCCCTGTCCTAGATTTTCAAGTGCCGGACTTTAGTGAGCTCTCCTGGTGGCGAGCTTCCTTGTCGACCTTGGCATTTTCAGTGACCACCTACGTTGAAGTCACTTGACATGCCGCGAAGTGAGGGCTCTTAGTCTTCGATTTGCATTCCCTCGTATTGTGAAAGGGCGACTTACAAATCGAACACCACTTCTCCGACCACGGTCGTTTTTGGGTAGAGCTCGAGGTGCTCTTGCTTCCCTCCTTCGTCTTCTCCAGTTTCACATATGGTTCCACCTTCTTAGTTCCTGTGCTCTTGGCTTTCTTCGGGTTATGTTTTTCCTGTATTTTGGTGTTTGTAGAAAGGTTTTCTGCTGCCTCCCCATGTACCTCGACGAACCGTTCTGCCAATTTCGTCACCATGTCGATTCGTTCCGCCCCTTTTTCTCCCAAGAATGTCCTGAGAGGTTTCGACATTTGCTTTCGCATCTGGTCGACTACCATGAGCTCTTCCAGACTCTCATAGTCATGCCCGAACCCAGCCAAATCCATCCACTTATGGAGATAGGCTTTCAGACACAGACTATAGGCAGCGAACAACTCCCCCCGGTTCTCGTTTCGCTCCTCGAAATTTTTTCCGGTAGGTATGTGACGTAACCTCAAATCGTTTCAGCAGAGCCGTTTTCAACTCGTCATAATTGTTCTCGTGTCCTGGCGGCAGGCGAGAATAAACCTCATAACCGGTCCCGCGTAATCCCTGGGATAGCTTAAGCTCCCCTTTGTCACGCTCCAGACCCATCGCTACCGACATAGCCTCGAAGCGTTGAAGGTACTGGTCAATCTTCTCCTTGTCCTCCTCGTAGATCGCTAGAGGGAACTTCATAGCATGGTAGCTATGTCCACCTACTGGTGTTGAGCCAGGGAGAGAGGAACCTCCCACTGCTCCCTCAGTTTCCCCACTAGATTACCTCTTAAGCTCGAGTTCCCGCATCCGGTACTCGTGCTCCCTTTTCTGAGCCTCTTGTTGAGCTTCCCGTTGCTTAGCAGCTTGCTCAACCTCAAGTTCTTAGCTGCCTGCTCAGCCAATCTTCTCATGGCTTGCTTTACTTCCAATTTCTTAGCAGCTTGTTCTGCTTCCAATTTCTTAGCAGCTTGTT
Organism: Cepaea nemoralis; assembly: GCA_014155875.1. Taxonomy (NCBI): domain Eukaryota; kingdom Metazoa; phylum Mollusca; class Gastropoda; order Stylommatophora; family Helicidae; genus Cepaea; species Cepaea nemoralis. Next base: position 289,773 of record JACEFZ010024861.1, read on the forward strand.
CTGCTTCCAATTTCTTAGTAGCTTGTTCTAACTCCATCTTTCTCAATTCCATCTATGCCTTCCGATTTTTCCTTTCTGCTTAGCGAAAATCCCTCTCCACCTCCTGTATGTAATCTGTTAGTGCAGACCCCGACAATCCCATTGCTTCCCCCGTTGCCATTAGTTCTGCCAGATCTAGCTTAGGAGTGGCCATTTTTCCGAGAGGTAAGTCAGCAGGTAGAGTGTAGATTAACCCCAAGATAAATATATAGATAATGAACAAGTACAATTAATCTATATATATAATAACACACAGCGCAACACAACACAATCACTCAGTGACAAGAGTATAATCAGGACCACAGACTTTTGCAGACGTGTGAAGTGTGAACAGGTAAGATATGTGTCTTAACCCCTATCCACATTCACTCTAGCTGGATTCTCTCTCTTATGATATCTCCGTCCTCTAGCTAAAGATCCCGTGTCAAAAGACCCCATTGTCAGGAGATCCCGCTGTCAGCAGATCCCGTCTACAAGAGATCCCGCTGTCAAACGACCCCGTTTACGAGCCCCCAATAAATGTCGTAGTAATCCTTTATTACTTTAGTGTCGTCCCTGGAGTGAGGGGAATCAACACCCACATTTTTTATTAACCCAATATTATTGTCCTAGAGAAACTACCAGAATCCGTCCACAAAACTCCTTCAGTCTGTAGACACCTTTTTCTTACTCTCACTCACCCCTGGATCATGCCCCCTCTCATTCTCCCCCAACACAACATACTCAACAACTCTAGCTTTAACAAATAAATACAACAAATAATTTATTAAAGCAAAATGTATGTGTGTGAGAAATGTGTGTGTGTGTGTGTGTGTAATGTGTAGAATGTGTGTTGAATATGCTAATGTGTATGTAGAATCAGACCAGTGAATCAGTAGCAGTCTGTTACATCACTGTGCTGAGCACACAACAGCACCATGCATTCCGGACAGAAAACCTCACCCAGAAGATGTTTCTCCCGCCACGTAACGACTTTCTCCGATAACTCTCGAACAATCAGGATGCTGGTCATCAATGACAGACACTGTTCGATATTGGTCTTCACGCTAGTAAACATTGTGAATTTACTCTGTTCAATAATGTTTGTTGATCAGAAAATCTTTCAAATAACTTAAATGTCACCTGGGAAAATCTAACTGTTCATAAGTCACTGGTTATAAGATTTTCCCCATCTTAAAAAAAAAACAATCTATTAAAGTTCTAGGTAGATCATCATCATCATCAAGTGCCGTGCCGGCTGACGTAGGCGTTCATGGCTCTCCACAGATCTCGGTCTTTGGTTTTCTGGATCAACTCTGCTGCTGATATTCCTCCGTGCCCGTGCCACCGTCTCAATCCATCCAGCATCACTTCTCTTGGTCTACCTCTGCCTCTCTTCCCCTCGATCGTTCCAGTTGTTACGATGTTCTCCAATGCCTCTCTTCTCATCACATGACCGAAGAAAGATGTTTGTCTCTGTCTTATTGTTGTATATAATGTTCTAGTTTCATTAGCCTGTTTCAGGCAGTCGTCGTTAGTTACTCTGGCAGTCCAAGGAATTCGCAACATTCGTCTCAGGAACCACATATCTGTTGCTTCTAATTTCTTCTTAATGTGTTCATTTACATTCCAAGATTCACTGCCATACATCAAAACTGGTTCTACATAGCATTTCAGCACTCTCTTTCTTACATTCAGTGATAGTGACTTATTGCATAAGATACCCTTCATTTTCTGAAATGCGGCTTTTGCCTGCTCTATTCTGCTCCTAATCTCTGTTGTACATCTTTCATCTGATGTTATAAGTGCCCCTAGGTATCTAAAATTATCAACTTGGTTAAGGATTTTCCCTTCTATTTCTATGTCACATTTTGGTGTCACCATTTTCTTTGATATTACCATTGTTACTGTTTTCTTGATATTCAAGGAGAGTCCTTTCCTTGCACTCTCTGTTACTACAACGTCTAATAATTGTTGTAGGTCTGTTGAAATATCCGCCACCAATACTGTGTCATCTGCATAGCGTATATTATTTATATTATAACCTCCAACTAGTATTCCTGGCATCTCTTTGATCTCTCTCATTATTACTTCGCTATACAGGGAGAAAAGATCTGGTGACAAGACACACCCTTGTCGTACTCCTAGCTTTATCTGTTCGTAACTACCCTCTTTATTTCCCATTTTAATTGCTGCTACTTGGTTCCAGTAAACATTCTTTATTATTCTTAAATCTTTTCCATCAGTGTTGATATCTTCCAAAATTTTAATCAGTTCATCATGTTTTACTTTATCAAATGCCTTAGTATAATCTATCAAGCACAAATATATGTCTCTCTGTTTCTCTATTGATCTTTCTACTAGTGTCCGTAATGTATAAATTGCATTGTTTGTGCCCTTTCCTTCCACAAATCCATACTGTTCTTCACTAATTTCCATTTATATTTTATTTTTTGGTTCTTCTCATTATGATTCTGAGTAGAAGCTTAGTGATATGGTTTATAAGGTTAATTGTACGTAAATCTTCACAATCAATTGCTCCTGGTCTTTTTGGTATAGCTATAAATACAGATTTCAGCATATCACTGGGTAAATATCCACTGCTGTAAATATCATTCAACATTTTGGTTAATATATCTACTCCAAATTCTCCCAATACTTCTAATTCTTCTATTGTGATTTCATCTGGCCCAGCTGTTTTTCCTTTCTTCATACGTTTCATAGCGTCAGCGACTTCTTCTTTCAGAATAGGTGGACCTTCTAAGTTACTATCTTCTGTTAATTCTCCCCTTTCTCCTTCATATAATTCTCTTATATACTCATTCCACCTCTTCATTATAGCATCTTCCTCTAATATTATCTTTCATGTTTTTGATTTCAAACACCCTGTATTTATTCTTATTTTTCTTCCTGTAAGCTCACTGATTTGTCTGTGCATATTTCTTGTATCTTTAATGGAATTTAATTCAATTTTTTTTTGCATTGCTCGTTTAACCAACTTTTTTTTAGCCTTCCCACATTTATCTTTTATTTCTTTATTTATCTAGGTAGATATATATGTATATATATATTGGTATATGTGTTATTTATAGTGTTCTGAAACTTCGGTGATGTAGCATATCATATATTCCTCAAGTCCTGCTCAGCAAAAGCCAGGTTTCTGCAGACCAACTAGGTTATGAGCCCAGTGTACAAGCCTCTCAGTAACATCTGTCTTCAATCCGTGAGCCATCACTTTATATAACTTTGATACTGCTTCTTGGTAATATATCGTAGCACAATCGAGAGGAACCATATGGCTATTCCGGTTGAAGATTGAGACTATGCAATCACAGACTGGATCTATGTCCGCCGATAAATATCAACACTTTGACACTATAGTCTCTTTCTATAACACAACTCGGAATACTGCGCCGATCCTTAGCACTTCATACTTTTGGTCGACTAACTCGAACTTGTTTACCGCAACTGGTTTTAATTCGGGGCTTGAGTGACGTCACCAAAAAGTCTAGACGCTGATCAGTCCAGAGTCTGGCTTTCTCCCCCTGTTTTAGAATGACTGGAATCAACCCGCCGTCTAGTTTGCTTTCATCTGGGACCTGTCCCGGCACTTCCGAGAGTATCGCTAGTCTGTGATCTGGGGAATTATGTCCCCTACATCACAAGACCTATCCGACGTCTGTCCAGACATTCCGTATATCACTTCAAAGGCTGACTACCGCCTTGCAGACGGATGGCGCTATTGTCCCGTCTCGAACAACCCACATCATAAAGAAATGCCGACAGTGTAGACATTTGACGCGACTTATTTTGTTCCTCAGTCCCCTACTCATCAAAGGGTTGCCTGTTTTTGTAGACAAATGTCGGGTCTTTCTGTCATCGATCGAAACTATCAAGTTTTTTTCGCGACAATTATCCCATTCAGTATATCGTCTAATGTTGTCTGTAAAATTAAATATTGCCTCTATGTTGCTGTTTTGTTATTGTTGTTGTTGTTATTATTATTTGCTTGTTTGTAGCAATGTTGGAATGTAGATATAAAACAATACATATTGCAAATTAATGTCAGAAAGACTTAGAGATAGCGAGGGACGGAGTGAATCGCTAATGATTGAGTAGATTAAACGACAGTTTTCCAAGCTTGATGCTTACTGGGAATAAGTGCTAGCCGCACGCTTGTATTATAGATGAATCGCCATCGACGGATGATGAGGGAAATATCATGCCTTTTATTCTGAAAACACTTCCGGGCGCCCATTTTAGACTGAGCCGACCCGGGAGTCCAGGTCATTTTAGAATGGTCGGTATCGTGGAGGACTTGAACATACGACCACTGGGCTGGCAGGCGTCACTGCTTACAGAGAAGACAAATGGCTGCACAATAAACACAAGCCCGTCTGTGTACGGATTGGCTGATTTGATTGTTGTCACTGGTGTTATTTTCGCTGTTGGAATTGCCGTATAGATACATTAAGAACACTATAGGGACGCAGAGGTGTTTCCAAGGCACCAGGGCCGGGATCTATACTGGCCAAGACCTGCTGACACGTCCACGTCGTGCGTCCTGGGCAACAGGTCCCTTCGGGGACCTGGCTAAGATCAGTAGGATCGATGATTCCTCCGAAGCCGGAGAGTATTTGCCTACATGGCGAGGAACCACCAGTCTGCACACCAATAAGCCAGACATGGGACAACGGATACTCACGCAACCCTCAGGTCCGGTATGACATCACACTGATGTTGGACAACAGGATGTATCCATCCGACATACAGGACTTCACGCTGGAGTTCACAGCCAGCGAACACAAGCAAGCAAGAACACTATAAAGTTTGTGAACTGGTAGAATTGTCGCATAGATACATCAAGAACGCTAGAACGTTCGTGAACTAGTAGAATTGTCGCATAGATACATCAAGAACTCGTTCGTAGACTGGTGGAATTGCCGCATACATACATTAAAAACACTAGAACGTTCGTTGACTAGTGGAATTGCTGTATAGATACACCAAGAACAATAGAACGCCTGTGAACTGGTGGAATTGCCATACAGATACACCAAGAACACTAGAACGTTCGTAGACTGGTGGAATTGCTGCATATATAATCAAGAGCACTATACCGATCATTGACTGGTGAAATTGCCGCATAGATAGGGGAAGGGGGATTTGAATATACAACCACTGGGCGGGCAGGCTAGCGACACTGCATGTAGCCAAGACAAATGGCTGCACAATAAGCTCAAGCTGGTCTGTATGCGGATTGGCTGGATTTGTAGTTGTCACTGGGGCTATTTTCGAACTGGAATTGCCGCATGGATACATCAAGAACATTAGAACGTTCGTTAATTGGTGGAGTTGCCGCATGGATACATCAAGAACACTAGAACGTTCGTTAATTGGTGGAGTTGCCGCATGGATACATCAAGAACACTAGAACGTTCGTTAATTGGTGGAGTTGCCGCACAGATACATCAAGAACACTAGAACGTTCGTTAATTGGTGGAGTGGCCGCACGTTTACATCAAGAACACTAGAACGTTCGTTAATTGGTGGAGTTGCCGCATGGATACATCAAGAACACTAGAACGTTCGTTAATTGGTGGAGTTGCCGCACAGATACATCAAGAACACTAGAACGTTCGTTAATTGGTGGAATTGCCGCATGGATACATCAAGAACGCTAGAACGTTCGTTAATTGGTGGAGTTGCCGCATGGATACATCAAGAACACTAGAACGTTCGTTAATTGGTGGAGTTGCCGCATGGATACATCAAGAACACTAGAACGTTCGTTAATTGGTGGAGTTGCCGCATGGATACATCAAGAACACTAGAACGTTCGTTAATTGGTGGAGTTGCCGCACAGATACATCAAGAACACTAGAACGTTCGTTAATTGGTGGAGTTGCCGCATGGATACATCAAGAGCACTAGAACGTTCGTTAATTGGTGGAGTTGCCGCATGGATACATCAAGAACACTAGAACGTTCGTTAATTGGTGGAGTTGCCGCACAGATACATCAAGAACACTAGAACGTTCGTTAATTGGTGGAGTTGCCGCATGGATACATCAAGAACACTAGAACGTTCGTTAATTGGTGGAATTGCCGCATGGATACATCAAGAACACTAGAACGTTCGTTAATTGGTGGAATTGCCGCACAGATATATCAAGAAAACTAGAACGTTCGTTAATTGGTGGAATTGCCGCATGGATACATCAAGAACACTAGAACGTTCGTTAATTGGTGGAATTGCCGCATGGATACATCAAGAACACTAGAACGTTCGTGAACTGGTGGAATTGCCGCATGGATACATCAAGAACACCAGAACGTTCGTGAACTGGTGGAATTGCCGCATGGATACATCAAGAACACTAGAACGTTCGTTAATTGGTGGAATTGCCGCACAGATACATCAAGAACACTAGAACGTTCGTTAATTGGTGGAGTTGCCGCATGGATACATCAAGAACACTAGAACGTTCGTGAACTGGTGGAATTACCGCATGGATACATCAAGAACACTAGAACGTTCGTTAATTGGTGGAATTGCCGCATGGATACATCAAGAACACTAGAACGTTCGTGAACTGGTGGAATTGCCGCATGGATACATCAAGAACACTAGAACGTTCGTTAATTGGTGGAATTGCCGCATGGATACATCAAGAACACTAGAACGTTCGTTAATTGGTGGAATTGCCGCATGGATACATCAAGAACACTAGAACGTTCGTGAACTGGTGGAATTGCCGCATAGATACATCAAGAACACTATAACGTTCTTGGACTCGCTAGCTAGTCATGGCAAAGTACATTACACAACACTAACTTCATCATGGCCAGCAAGCTGCACACAAACATGACAGGAAGCGTAATCTGGAGTTATGAATTAACTCATTAATGTTTGTCTAAAAACAGCAAGACTTGTTGCGGTCTAGTCAAATGTCATTAAAGCGCCACCATTCTTGGCGTCCATGGTAAACAGATATTTATAAATGGAGCGTTCTCAGCCCATGATTTATGAAGGTTCGGCCTTCACCTGGTGATGACCTTTTCTGTGTTTTTGTTTTTGAGACGCCGTCCGCACATTCTCTGAAGGACATTGCTGGACAAATATGAAAGAAATTAGAAATACTGATTTAGCATAGAATTATTACCATAGTGAAATAATTGACACGCAGAAAAATAACGTTGTCAAATGTAGTAGAAGAAATAACAACAACAATGCACTATTAAAGCATCGTTCGCCATGGTTGCAGATAATTGATGGAATTGTAATTGTCTGGGAACGGAAATCGGGAATGATAAATGGTAACTGTACAAGACATTGAGATTTATACAAGATACAACATTGCAGATGTAAGAAATCTATATCAACAGGACCAAAATGAAGAAAAAGAAAAAGAAGGGGAGGATGAGGAATATGGCACCACACCTCGCAATTCATGAAGCAGCTGAAGAACAATTCGGATGTCCATACAAGAAACAGTAAGAGAAGCCATGATGTGCTTAACGATGAAACATGTGAAGAGGTGCAGACAAATTATTATTCATGTCTATAAGACCACAAGAAAACTTGTAACTGGCTACAACATGAACGCCGGTCTCTCTGGCCGAGGGGTTACACCATTTTCTCCGTAATCCCGTTTATCACGCAGAGTCTCGTAGTGGGCGAGAACTGGGAGCGGTTCGTCCCCCGCTGGTGGCTTGCGGGATAACTGAGCCGGCCGCTCAGAAAGCAATGGCAAACTACTGAGCGTAATCTTGCCAAGAAATCAACAGACAGCTGAAAGATGCTGCTGTTGACAGCGATGTCCTGTAAAAGGATATTTTTTTTTGCCGTACCGATCCCCGTCCCAGCAGTAAAAGAACCTGTAGCTTTGTACTCCAAATCAAATTGTATTTACCAATTTACATGCTGATGCGAGGCCATCTACATAGGCAGAACTGAGCGACAGTTACATTGCAGGGTTTCGGAACACATTCCGAATTGGGTGGACAAGATACTACACACAGAAGATGGTAGCCTAGGCAGGCCGACACACCGGAACAGTGCGGCTTCATCGGTCGGGAGACATGTGCTCGAGAGCGGTCACGTGGTTGAAAGAGACAGTGCCTTCCGGGTGTTGTTCAACACACAAAGTAGTCGATTGTTAAAGTTTGCTGAAGCAATAATAATCAACCTTCGTAAGCCGTCCTTGTGCAAGCAGAAAGACATGTTAGTCAGTTTAAAATTACCGTGGTAGACAATCGACATTACTGTGCGAACATGTGTATATTTCAGTTTGAAGGATTTATCTAATTAATTCACGTAAGTTGTGTGATTTCTGCAGTATGTACCTGACGAGATGCAGAGAAATATGCCAGGCAATAAATCGTGCAATCTATTGTTTGTGTCTTCGTTATTCAAAATCATCACAAAGGTCTTTCACATAATCTGACCACGCATGTAAAATCTGATCTTTTTCTATTGTGATTTTGCCATCTTTGGTTTTTAGGCAACCCGTTGATGTGTGTGTTCTTTTGTTAGTGATGTCATTAATTCTTGTGTGCATTAATTTGGTATTTATGGCCCATAAGTAGTCAGCGTTGCGCCCTATCTTATCATCTCTTTTCTCTTTATGCGGTTACATAAAGAACATATATTGGCAGCAAACCGCAGCCTTAAGAATCAACAACCTGGTAGGAACATTTCAATGTTTAAAGAAGGGCGTCAGACATAGTTGGGTAATGTCTCCTGATTTGTTCTCATTGTACAGTGAACATATAATGACAGCTAGTGAAAATATGTAAGAGATAGCAACGAGTTGAAAGGAACTTTAAGAAATGATAGTATCTATTAAGCTTGAATAATAGAAAGACAGAAGTCATGGTGATTTCACAGAAACATATTGTCCCTAAATGTACAATTAAAGTAAGGAACGTTATTGTGTGATAGGTGCAGAAATTAAGATATCTAAGCACGTGGATAACACCAGATGCATCACAGATATAAAGATCAGAATGGAACAAGCATAAACTGCATTCTATCAAATGAAAAACATATTGTGCAATGTCTTTGTCGTTGAACGTTAGAAAAAGAGTTCATGCATGTTACATGGAACCAATTTTAACATATGGCTGCGAATTCTGGACAATTAGCAAACTGGAGAAAAGAATCTATGGAAGCCTTGGAGATGTGGTTTTATAGAAGAATGTTGAAAATTAATTGGACACCCAACATGAGCAGTCTCGAAATTTTGAGGGATAGATTACTTACTTATCACAAACATCAGAAAGAAGCAGAAATTATGTTTGGGCACATTATGGGAAGACAAAAACTGGAACATGTTGTGACAACAGGTCAGATTTGTGGAAAGAGAGATTGAGGAAGACAGCGTGAGAAAATTCTTGACAGTCTTGTGTCATGGCACAGAAGGGAGTCAACACACGAATTGATTTATGACGTCGGAGATCGCAGTTTGTGGAGGGGCATGATCGCCTACGCCAGTCAACAAGGCACTGGATGATGATGATGATGATGTAGCACAACATTAGCAATTAGTTTGTATAAATCCTGTACCCCAGCACTGCGGCAAAGACAATTATCCTCGTGTTTTTCTGTCCAAAATGACCGCTGACACATCTCTGATCCACATGTTCAGGAGGGGTGTGCGTCATCTGGTCAACATACACGTAGTACTCGGTCACTATATATCCAGTCAGTATACAAATATTTGTCTAGGTATGTATTTATCAACACTCCAAAACAACGATTGTGTTTAGTGGTCCTGGATGTCAAGTAACTCAAGGGTTTATTTTCACACCATCAAGTGCATTGACTACATAGGGATAGCCCCATGTTTCACTGACCAACCGGCACTCAATGGCTGATGTGGTTACTAGCATTCCGCCACCTTTACTTCCCACGGTATTTCCTGGTACTCAGGTTGGGTTGCATCGACATGGAAGTTCACAGAAATAAAACCCCCTTCTCTCTCTCTCTCTCTCTCTCTCTCTCTCTCTCTCTCTCTCTCTCTCTCTCTCTCTCTCTCTCTCTCTCTCTCTCTCTCTCTCTCTCTATACCGCTGTATGTGTAGGTGTTTGTGTGTGTGCAGAAAACCATTGGCTCCAAGCTTCCGTAGCCATTTCATTGAGTTTGTGTAACCCACATTACACGACTCCTAACAACAACGACTCTCATACAACATTTTACTGTCTGTATTCACGTTTAAACATTCTCTGAAGTGTCCCCCAGCACGAATCATTCACAGCTTCTAGAACATAACATGTTGCCCTCGGCTGATGGATATCCTAATTTTACCATTCTCGTAATGACCATAATGCGGCTGATCCCGCTAAAAATGGCTTACCTTCCGTGAGCTGTTCCTAGTCGCGTGGATGTGTCACCGAATTTTGCGCAGACGTTCCAGCCTCCGCCATCTCTAGTCTATATTTAGCTGTTGGTCATCGCTTAGAGCTAGCCCAGGTCAGTGGTTTAGCCGTGGTATCTGGGGGTGGGGCAGTTGCGTGCAAGCAAATCGCACATCCTAACGCACAAAGATGTGACTTAATTTGTAACGTTGGAAGTAGTTTATGCCGGGCAGAGAGGCTAATGACTAATTTATGTTCTTAGTTTCATGACAACTTTAGTTAATGACGAGTACATTTTGTCACATGTGTGAACATTTCTTCATACATTTTACACAAGTCAAGCTGTTCAGATAATCTGGTATCCTTGTGGCGATATATATGTTTTCTTGTTTTTATGTCATTTATGCAGACTGCCGTGTGACGTCTCACCTTGTCAATCCACTGGCCAACTACAGACAACGTAGATTATGTTTGGCAGCACTGTGTCCCCAAAACTGTATGGGTATCGTTCGTTCAGAAAGCAATGGCAAACTACTGAACGTAAACTTACCCAGGAATCACGAACAGCCAAAACATGCTGGAGTTGACTGCTACGTCCATAAAGGATATGCGACTAACTTGTTTTTTAACTGTGTCCCAAGCTGCCACAATTGATGACGAAGTGAATGCAAGTCTCTAAGGCCAGCGCTGTACAAAAATGTGTGGGACAGAAATTAAATAAGCCTGCAAACAAATCTGAAAGTATACAAAGCAGCTGTATTATCCACACTGCTATATGCTTGTGAAACCTAGCTGTTTACCAGCGACACGCTAGGAAATGAAACCACCTCCACAAGCCTGTCTTAGGAAGCTATTGAGATTAAATGGCAAGACAAGACCCCAGACACTGAAGTCTTAGAAAGATCCCCCCATGCCCAGTATCCACACTCTACTATTGAAGAATCAGATTCGCTGGCCTGGTCACTTGACTCGCATGCCAGATCACAGGCTCCCTAAACATTTTTTTTTACTGTGAGCTGTGTTGTGGTAAACGCTCCCACGGCTGTCAGAGGAAACGCTTTAAAGACACTCTGAAGATCTCACTACTAGCTTTTGGAATTCATCAAATTTGGGAGACTGCTGCCAAAGACCGGAATTCGTAGCGTACATCATTACGCAAGGGTGCAGTCACTTGTGAAGCAACCTAGACTGCAAGAGCTGTGAAGAAAAGGCTGGACAGAAAACCACTGCAGGAGATCCTCCTCCTGAAACGTCAAGCATTCTTTTCCCACATTGTCAAAGAACATTTCGAGCCAAAATAGGCCTTACAAGCCATCTTAGAACTCACGGCTCCATACTTTCAACCCCACTGGATGAAGTGAATGGTCATCATTCATGTTAGTAGTCCCTGTCTGCTTTGAATCGTTGTTAGCTTGAGTGTATTCTTATTTCTAGAGATTTGCAAATGTTTTATCTAGTCACCACTTAGTGTCTGATGATACTGTTTATGGGTTCCAGTGAAACGACTTTCAAGTCATACTATTTACAAGTTCTCTCAATGCCTGTCCTATCTTTTTCTTTTTTTTTTCATATCCTTTACAGGACATCGCTGTCAACATCAGCATCTTTCAGCTGATTGCTGATTTCTTGGCAAGATTACGCTCAGTAGTTTGCCATTGCCTTCTGAGGTCACATACCCCGTAAGTTACCAATGCGGCGAGAACCGCTACCGATTCTCGCGCAGGTTACGTTCCTCACGTGGATATACGGGATTACGCAAGAAAGATGTTAACACCTAAGCCAGGGAGACCGGCCTGTCCTATCTAGCCCTAGCTTTTTCCCCATCTCTTGGTTCATTGGAATCTTTCTAGTTATCTCCCTCAGCTCTGCATACGTTATTCACACACACTCACACTGGGCATATCAGAGGTGACAAATCTGTCTATACACACGCTCGCACTGGGTATACCAGAGGTGACACATCTGTCTACACACACACACACACACACACACACAACACACAACTCACACACACACACACACACACGCGCGCACGCACGCACGCACGCACACACACACACCACACACACACACACACACACACACACACACTGGATGAATCGCTGTTCCCACTGGGGCACGAGTGGCAGTGGCTGTTGCGTGTCTCTTGCAGGAAGTTATAATCAACCCCAGCACGGACTGACCTTTTTGTAATTTTCTAGACAATTTGACGTTCAGTAGTTTGCCATTGATCTCTGAACTGACGAAGCTCACACCATTGTTAAATTCTCTGCCAAGTGATTTACTCTTATGCTGCACTTGACGTCATACCCAGTATAGCGGCATTGTCAAAGTAATTGATTGTGAATAATGACTGGCACCCACTTTGATCACGTTTTTGTCTTCATGGGGCTTTGTGGAAATTGTTAGTTTTGACTTGCATTTGTTAAAACTACACATCAAAGTGTTTGTTTCCTGTACAGATTACCTGTTGACTGTAGTCGGATGTATCTGGGTGGTTACTATTAGCTGAATCACCCCGGGACAATTGGTGTGGATTATAGACACAGAGATGATTACAGCTGGCTACAGACGGTTGGCCTTGTGAGAGGTGGTATGTGAGCCCTATCACCTTGAGTAGGGGTATTGCTTGGATTCGAATGATTGAGGAGAAAGTCCCTACAATACACGTGTAGTCTGTCAACCGGAATAGAGCCACTAGTCAGGACAATAGCTTACATCGTGTCAGCAATAGATAGGATACTCTAGCACAGTGGTTCTCAACCTTTTGTGGCCCATGCACCCCTTCACCGTATGTTCAGAATGTCATCCTCCTCCTTTCGTATTTCCTCCCTATAAATCTCCCATCCCCATTACACAACATACATAAAAATGGAAGCTGAATTTAATAACACATACTAGAACACGTCTGGACATCTACATAAAACATTATTTGCGGGTCTACTTAAATTATAAAACGAATTTCAAAAGGGCGATAAGTACAAAACCGTAAAATATGGAGGGAAAAACATTATCAAGTAATCGGTTTTTGTATAACGCTATCTTGAGATAATCTTAATTCCCCCCCCCCCCCCTACCCGGAAACCCTAAAAATCTCCTATGGGGGGCGAGAATTCCCCACCAGTGGAGAACCACTGCTTTATCAAATATGGCCGTGTTGACGTGACAGGATCGTTTGTACACATCGGAGCATCAGTGTCACTTCTCGACCAGGTTCTGACAATACACTCCGTCACTAGAATCCGATCCCACAACAATTACGCTGATGTCCCACTGATGTCCCACTGATGTCCCACTGATGTCCCACTGATGTCCCACTGATGTCCCACTGGTGTCCCACTGTCTTTCTGAGTGTCTATTACTTATTTGTTTTTGTTTTGCGTTCACTCACTTTGAACTCAAGCGTAGTCAATACACATGCTACTACTGCTAGTAGTTGCTACTACTGGCGAGTTCACTGGACTCATGTTTACGTGTGGATTAGCTGCCCCTATTATTAGTGTCCCTCGCCATCAGGCGAATACACGTCGACTTCTGAGGTGCTTGTAATTTACGTCCCCAAGCCAAGGACGAGAAGTCAATATTTTAGTTTTACTGACAGGTGAATGAGTTGAACCTACTGCCGTATACACGCAGGAAATCGTTCCCTCACTGTTTACAGGCCTGCATGGACGCAGGAATAGACGATCAATCGTTCCCTCACTGATTACAGGCCTGCATGGACGCAGGAATAGACGATCAATCGTTCCCTCACTGATTACAGGCCTGCATGGACGCAGGAATAGACGATCAATCGTTCCCTCACTGATTACAGGCCTGCATGGACGCAGGAATAGACGATCAATCGTTCCCTCATTGTTTACAGGCCTGCATGGACGCAGGAATAGACGACCAATCGTTCCCTCACTGATTACAGGCCTGCATGGGCGCAGGAATATGCGACCAATCGTTCCCTCACTTAGCAGGTGATAAGCGCAGGATTAGGTGGCCAATCGTTCCCTTACTTCATCATTATCATCATCATCAAGTGCCCTGCCAGCTGGCGTAGGCGTTCATGGCTCTCCACAGATCTCGGTCTTTGGTGTTCTGGATTAACCCTGCTGATGGTATTCCTCCATGCTACTGTATCAATCCATCCAGCATCATTTCTCTTGGTCTACCTTTGCCTCCCTTCCCCTCGATCTTTCCAGTTGTCATGGTGTTCTCCAATGCCTCTCTTCTCATCACATGACCGAAGAAAGATATGTCTCTTCCTTATTGTTGTATATAATGTTCTAGTTTCATTAGGAACAAACGACCAATCGTTCCCTCACTTAGCAGGTGATAAACGCAAGAATAGGCAGCCAATCGTTCGCTCAGTTTTACAGGCCTGCATGCACGCAGGAACAGACGGTCAATCGTTCGCTTAATGTTTACAGGCCTGTATACATTATCAGTGCAGCTCCCTACCAACTTCCATAACGCGCTCGCCGCGCCCTGTCGTATTTACCACGATACTCTTCTAATCCACTGTTTGTTATTAATATTATTGTTATTATTATTATTATTATTATTTATGTTATCCCAATATGTGTGTTCTGGAACGTTGGTATTATACACATGTTCCATCATGTTCCTTCACGTCATGTGTACTTTTCCCTCTGTTCTCTTTCTCTCTTCTATTTCCTTCTGTCTTCACTATTTGTTTCATGTTCATTCACGTGTGCCTGGTTATTTCTTTGTGTGCTCATTTATCTATTAATTTCTTTGTTATTTCTATCAGAGATAGCTTACGTCTCTTACTCCGTCCCCTCCCCGCCCTCCTTCATCTATCTGTCATGCCTGTGTGTGTCTGTGTGCGCGCGCGGCTGTAGTGTTTTGGTAATAAACAACACGAACATTAGTTGGTGTACAGCTGTAATGAAGAGATCAATCAACTCAGCAGACCGATAAACAATAAATGGATGCATCATTACAACTTGTTGTAATTAGTCTGTTGCCAGAAAGAGAACCTTCCACACGGATTTCTCTTTAAAACGATCTGTTCTTGTTAAAACTCAATCTGAGATGTACCACAACGTCATGGGAATTTTTTCCACCCAGAGATGCCAACCATTCGGCGAGACTTGTGCACTCTTTTTCATACCCAGCTCAATGCCTATCGTTTCTACCTCAGGTGTCATACAACAGTAATATTGTGTGTTTTTATTCGCATATTTTATTGCTATAATATGATAATCGGAATAATAATTCGGACTATAATAATAATAAAAGTTCGGACTATAATTTTGAAGATGAAAGTTGAGTACGAGCTTAACCTTATGAAAACTGGCAAAACCCCGGGTCCAGACAACATCACAACAGAAATGATTAATGCTTTAGAAGAATATGGAATAGACCAAGTTGCCAAGGAGCGAGAGAGCATACACATATACATTCGTGTGTTCGGTCTAATCCTCCTTGTTTGTTAAATGACAAGTGAAAAGCCAAAATCGGCCACTGAAACTCAAACCTTTTATAAGACGACGCTGGATAGTTTCTTCTCGCAAATCCATTTTAATACTATACGACGATTTCGGAAACAAAACAGTCGCTCCACGGAAAGTACCTGACAACACACACATTAATCTAAAAGAGCGGCATAATATTAGCCATGTTCTAGTGACGAGAGACCACGTCCGACTTGGACGGCAGCTCAAGTCTAACTGCCTTTTTCGTGACGTTTTCGTGCTTGCACCAAAACGTCTTGCACATTTTCCATTCTTCTTTAACTAATGCCGTGCAAATTGTGTCTTACAATCTATAGCCTGATCAAGGCCTATGGCATTCACCCCTTCTACCTTTCAAAAAGTTTAAAAACATTTTGCTAGTTTATTCTGTTTGTTCTACCTTGAACGGAACGAAAAGTGGTGTCATCTGTCTGTCCCACTTAACAAACTTAACTTAATTTAACTCATTAACTATCTAATAACTTATTCATATAATAATTATTATTAACAATCTAATAATACCACAGTCAAATAACAACATAATTCATAACAACACAATAGTTCTCTCTGTGTAAACAATGCTCAATAGACCAATCGTATTTCTGTAATTATTCTTTTTGCTCCTTTAAGGATAAATCTAATACTTTTAATTTCTTTCTCCAGCAGGATTAATCTTTTTCTTTACTTAACTGTTGTAATATGGTTCCATTGCCCAATGCTCACACATGTATGCTGAGAAGCTAACTCATAATGCTTTTAGCTGTCTATTGGTGCTAGTAAGATGCTGCTTTTATATAATTATATGACTCGGTATCCATAAAATCATCCTTAACTCTCTAACGGTCATATCTCGGTATCATATAGACTGCCTTCGCGTATCAGCCTAAAGAGAGTTTCCCCAAACCTCTTAGTCTAATGACGTTGGTTAGTCCACAGTACACCTCCATATTCGTCTAGAGATGTAACGCATATCTTGGTACAATTCTAGTGTACTGTTATATCTGCGTAGGGGAGTTGCTTCTATCCCGGACGAACCCCCATGCCAAGGAGCGAGAGAGCATACACATATAAATTCGTGTGTTCGGTCTAATCCTCCTTGTTTGTTAAATGACAAGTGAAAAGCCAAAATCGGCCACTGAAACTCAAACCTTTTATAAGACGACGCTGGATAGTTTCTTCTCACAAAACCATTTTATTACTATACGACGATTTCGGAAACAAAACAGTCGCTCCACGGAAATTACCTGACAACACACACATTAATCTAAAAGAGCGGCATAATATTAGCCATGTTCTAGTGACGAGAGACCACGTCCGACTTGGACGGCAGCTCAAGTCTAACTGCCTTTTTCGTGACGTTTTCGTGCTTGCACCAAAACGTCTTGCACATTTTCCATTCTTCTTTAACTAATGCCGTGCAAATTGTGTCTTACAATCTATAGCCTGATCAAGGCCTATGGCGCAAGTCACCAGACTGCTGAACACAATATGATACTGGAGATATACTTCCTAAATTATGTAATTCTATATTTATTGCAATCCCGAAGAAATCGGAAGCCTTGGAATGTGGTCAACATCGTACAATTAGTATAATGAGCCACATCACGAAGATTTTGCTAAGAATTATCATGCAAAGAGTTAGGAAGAAAATTCAAACTAGATAGGAGAAGAACAATGTGGGGTTACAAAAGGCAAGAGTACAGTAAATGCTGTGTATATACTGAGAACATTAATTGAACGTTCCATAGAAGTAAACAAAGATCTACACCTTTCCTTTATTGACTACACAAAGGCTTTCGATAAAGTAAGACATGTCAACGTGATAAAGATCTTGCAGATCTAGAAATTGATGGGAAAGACTTTAGACCTGTAAAAAACATATATCGGATGCAACAGGCTGCCATAGGAATTGATAATGAAATAGGTCAATATCAGCCTATTAAGAGAGGTGTGCGAAAGGATTATGTAATGACTCCAGATCTTTAATTCCTGTACAGTGAAAATATTTTCAGGAACATAAACGATATTTAAAGAATCATCATTGGGGCACCGTAACATCAATAACATTAAATAGGTCTACCTATTCTAAAAGAAGAAGTCGCTGACGCTGTCAAACACATGAAGACAGGAAAAACAGCTGAGCCAGGTGAAATCACAATAGAAGAATTCGAAGTATTTGGAGGATATTGAGTAGATATATTAACCAAAATGTTGAGTGATATTTAGTAGTAGTAGCAGTAGTAGTAGGCCTCTTTCAGTCCTAAAGGACTATAGAGTTGTGCCGCTGGGGAGGTACATGACAGCACCGCTGGTGACTGTATAGTCCAATGCGAGAGTGATAATCTCTGTCAGTTTCCGCATCTGTAAGACGAGGCAGGTCCTGCAGTAAGTGACTGCGTTTTAAGCCTGTGCCGCCTATCCTCAGTTTTTTGGATCAGTTTGCGCTCAAAGAGCACGAGTCCGTTTCGTACATCTCTTCTCCAGGAACATCTGTCTGTTGCAACTCTGGCTCACGTGTCTGGATCTATTCCAATGGTTTTCATATCTTGTTTACACACATCCCTATATCGCATTTGGGGTCTTCCGGTTGGCCTCTTCCCTGTGGCTAGTTCTCAGGAAAGGAGATCTTTGGGAATACGTTCATCCTCCATTCGAGATACATGGCCACCAGCCAGCCACAGGAGGCGTCTCTGCTTGAAGAGGGATTTGCACTGTGGTCATATCCGCTCTTTCAAGCACCTGTTTGTTATGTGGTTATATATATATATATGTTATGCCCATTTAACATATGCCTTGGATACGCCTCAGACATCTCATATGGAACGAATTAAACTTTCTTTCCTATCGTGAGTACAAGGTCCAGGATTCAGACCCATAGATTAGTGTGCTAACAACACAAGCTTTATATACTTGAACTTGTTTACGCTCTGTTAGTCTATTGTTCTCCCAAACTTGTTTAGTTAGCCTGGAAAGTGTTGTGGCTACCTTTCTAACGTGTCTGTCGATTTATGTCTCTAATGAAAGATTATCTGATATTGTCGACCCCAAATTCACAAACTCATGGACACCCTTCAATTCGTAATTAGAAATTTTGATTGATGCAGGCGCACCAGCATCTTGTTCCATCACCTGTGTTTTATTTAGGCTAATGGTGAGCCCAAAGTCTTTGCAGGCGGCTGCAAAACGATCTATGAGCCGTTGGAGATATTCTGCTGTATGAGTAGTCAGTGCTGCATCATCTGCAAAAAGTAGGTCTCTAATGCATCTTGATCTTATTTTGGTCTTTGCCTAGAGTCTTGATGGGTTAAAAAGTTGTGTCTTGTATGGAGGTATACGTCTTTAGTTTAGTTTAGTTAATTTAGTTTAGTGGACGCATCAACATCACGTTCCCGGGTGTAACCCATCAGTGCTCCGTTCTACTCCTAACTCAAGCCTGAGTCCGGTGAATCTCAGCTCAGTGCACAAACTCCGTAACACCGGCGAGGATCCTGACAGTTGGGGTTAAACTCGCTACCGCGGCATCAGCACACCGGATGTTTGAGAACGAGTGCTCTTATCCATTCCGCCATGGTATATTTTAAAGACCCTTTAGATTAAAGTACAAAAATGGCTTCGGAGAAATACATACATTGAGGGACACTTATCAAGCGTCAATGCATAGTTTTTAATAATACTGGACTGCATGGCAGAAAGCAACATGACACATTAGATATGTCATCTTTCTCTCAATTATCTGTTATTCTGTCTTTAGTGGCAGTCCCACATGCCTGCCTTAAGAGAACGGCAAAGAAGATACCAAAAAGTGTAGGAGCAAGCACGCAGCCCGGCTTTACTCCACTGCTGATGCTGAATGCCTGGGATGTTGAACCATCGAATAAAAAGGTCCCCTGCATATTTTTGTGAAATGATTTCACAAGACTTAACAAGGTGGGTGGACATCCTATCTTCTCAAGGATCACGAGGTCAAATGCCTCTGTGAGGTCGATGAAGGCAATATGTAATGGCTTTCTCTGTTCTCTGCACTTCTCTTGGAGCTGCCGGAGTGAGAAAATCATATCGATGGTGGGCCTGTTGGGTCTAAATCCACAATGCAATTCGGAGTAGATTCTTTCTGCAAGAATATGTAATCTTTTTAGGATTACTCGAGCGAAATTATTGCCTGTAATGCTGAGTAGGGAAATGCCGCGATGGTTGTTGCAGTCGATTCTGTAAACTTTATTTTTTATAAATGGTAACAATGTTTGCGTCTTTCATATCTTGTGGTACTGATTTGTCATTCTTGCAGAGTTGAAATATTGCATACAATTCTGGGATGATTGTTTCTTTGCTACATTTTCAAATTTCAAATGGAATACTATCTTTTCCTGGGGCCTTGCCGGATTTGAGAGTGGCTAGTGCCTCGCTGATTTCTGTGAGGTTCGTTATCTAGGGCATGTATGGTGGACTGTTGTTCAATGGTTTCCAGAACTTCTTCTCCGACAGTGTTCTCCACTGAGTTTAGCTATGATTAGTGTTCTACCCAGCGATCCATTTGTTTCGCTTGATCTTTTAAGATGATGCCCTCTGTTGATCGTAAAGGAGCCATTTTAATATATGATGGACCGACAGTTTGCTTGATGCCCTCGTACATTTCTCTTGTATTTCCGGTGTCTGCACAAGTTTGAATTTGAGCAGAGAGCTGTAGCCAGTTCTGTTCAAACACTTTCTTGCGGTCTGTTGCACTCTATTTCTACCCGTTCGCCGTGCCTACAATGTTTTCTCTGACGGTGATGTTTTATACACTGAGAATGCATATCTCTTTATCTCCAGCACTGGGAGCATCCCTTCAGAGTGCGCCTCAACCAGTCGGTTGACTTAGTTTGCTTCTTGCCAAATGTTGATAGTGCTGTGGCGTAGATGGTGTCGCGCAAATGACTCCATCGCTCGGTAGCAGCTCAATTTGTGGGGCCAGGCAGAGTCTCCGCCAGAGCCAGGGTGAATTTGTTTATTTTGGGTCCCGCTGGTGTCGATGCGTGGCTTACTTCTGTTCTGTTTCTGTAAATTCTCTTGGGCTTGATCTTCACCTTGCTAGAAACGAGTGAGTGGTTGGTGTCACAGTCAGCACTATGATAGCTTCGAGTCAGCCGTACGTTGCGGAGATTGCTGCGATTGGCGAGCACCAGGTCGAGTTGGTGCCAGTTCCTTGATCTAGGGTGCCTCTATGACATCTTGTGTTGAGGTTTTGTGTCATTTAAGGTGTTGGTCACGCACAGATTATGATGGCTGCAGAATTCCAAGAGACGTTGTCCATTGTCTTTGATATTCCCAACGCCAAACTGTCCTAGACATGAAGGCCAAGATTTGTGGTCGGAACCAACCCTGGCGTTGAAATCCCACCAGGATTTAGAAAAAAAAAACATGTATCTCTGGTGTTTCACTGACCACTTTGCCAAGGTCGTCATAAAACAAATCTTTAGATTCTGATGCTGCGGTTAGATTTAAGGCGTAAACGTTTGTAATACTAACTGTGGCTGCTTCTGTCTAGATTTGGAGCTTCAGTATTCTTTCAGTGCCATCACCTGGTGGTATGATGGACTTAAGCAGCTTGTTTCTGATAGCGAAGCCAACTCCATGCCCCCTGGTCTCTCCGCACTGCTTGCCATGCCAGTAGAAAGGGAAGTCCCTCTCTTTGATGGTTCCAGATTCTGAGAGTCTGGTCTCTTGCGTTCCGTGTTCCCAGCCTTAGGGCCGGTTGTTTTTTTCTTTTCTTTTCTTGTTGCTAGGTGTATAAATTGCGCTCCATGTGTCAGGATTTTTCTCCTAAGCTCCACACACCCTCAGGAGCAGATGAACCGTGGCGAGACAGCACTTTATTGACTGGGAGCTGCCAAGCTTAGGCGGGTGGTAGCTGTCTAGTGAGATACGATGATCTCTTCCACCGTCGGAAGCAACCCTTGGCGCCTTTCTCTACGTCAATAGAGCTTTAAGATTTATAACCGGTAATTGCTGCTTCCCGTGTTGTGTCACCGCTGTTACGCGGTGCTGAAGTCACCTCTCCAGAGCACAAGCCTGGGCAATGGAATTCGAAGAACCAACAGTGGATATTTACCCAGCGATATGCTAAATTCTGTATTTATAGCTATACCAGTAAGATGGGGAGCAATTGAATGTGCAGATTGTCGTAAAATTAACCGCATAAACCATATAACTAAGCTTCTACTCATAATTATAACGAGAAGAACCAGAAAGAAAATAAAAATGGAAATTAGTGAAGAACAGTATGGATTTGTGGAACGATAGGGTACAAACAATGAAATATATGCATTACGGACACTAATACATATGCCAATAGAGACACAGAGAGACATATATTTGTGCTTCATAGATTATACAAAAGCATATGATGAAGTTAAACATGGCGAACTGATTAAAATGTTGGAAAATATCAACATTGATGGTAAAGATTTAAGAATAATAAAGAATATTTACTGGAACAAGTAGCAGCAATTAAAATGGGAAATAAAGAGGGCAGTTACAAACAGATAAAGCTAGGAGTACAACAGAGATGTGTCTTGTCACCGGATCTCTTCTCCCTATATAGTGAAGTAATAATGAGAGATATCAAAGAAAAGCCAGGAATACTAATCGGAGGTTATAATATACATAATATACGCTATGCAGGTGACACAGCATTAGTGGCGGATAATTCAACAGACCTACAACAATTGATTCAATTCATACATTTTTATTTGTCAGTTTGTTTTTCATCTTGCAATGGCAATTCTTGTTCTAATCTCTTCAAGGCATCCAAATATTTTCACTGTACATGGAAAAAAGATCTGGAGACAATACACATCACTGACTCACACCTCTTTTAATAGGCTGATATTGACCTACATCGTTATCAATTCTGATGGCAGCTTGTTGTTTCCAAAATATGTTTTTTACAAGTCTAGCGTCTTTTCCATCAATTTGTAGAACTTCAAGCATCCTTATCATATCGACATGTCTCACTTTATCGAAAGCCTTTGTGTAGTCAATAAAGCAGAGGTGTAGATCTGTGTTTACTTCTATAGAACGTTCAATTACTTTTCTCAGTATATACGCAGGATTTACTGTACCCTTATCTTCTGTAAACCCACATTGTCCTTTTCCAATTTCAGGTCGTATTTTCTACCTAACTCTTCGCATGATAATTCTTATCAAAATCTTCGTGATGTGACTCATTATACTAATTGTTCGATGTTGATCACATTCCACACATTGGCACCTGAGCCGTCTTGACAGACGATAGTTTGTGCTTTAAAAAGGCATAATAACTTTTACCTATGGCGGTAGCGAATGTGACTGATAAGGCCAATTCGCGCTATAAATGTTCGTTCACAGTGGGTGCATGTGAACACGTGGCCATTTCCATCACCATGCACCATCTTACGTCTCACACGCTCGGCGTGTGACTTATCTGCAATAATTTTCTCCTTTGTCTTTATTCCATTTCTGATGATTGCCCTCCATGCAACACATTCAGCGGTGACTTGCTCCCGCTGTGCATTATCAATGCCTGTATCAATCATGTCCCGTTTACACACATCTTTGTATCGTAGTAGAGGCCGACCCTGAGATCTCTTACCCATCTGTAATTCACCAAAAAAGATGTCCTTTGGTATTCTACCATCATCCATCCTCCTAAGATGTCCTATCCATCTAAGTCTACGAAGACTGAGCATGGAATAAACCGTCACACAACCTGATCTTTCCAATACTTCAGTATTTGTGATTTTGTCTTGCCACTTAATACCAAGAATTCTTCGCAGACAACGCATATGAAAGCTGTTTAAACGTTTCTCTTGGTGTGAGTAAGTAGTCCAGGTTTCACTGCCATAAAGAAGAGTACTAAGGACACAGGCTTGATAGACAAGAACTTTTGTTTTGGCAGTAAGCTTCCTGTTCTCCCAGACTCTTTTTCTTAACCTGTTCATTGTTGTTGCTGCCTTACCAATCCGGATGTTGATTTCCTGATCTAGGGATAATTTGCTATTTACCACTGATCCTAGATATGTAAAATGGTCTACCATCTCTAGTTCGGCGTCGTCAATAAAGATTGATGGTACCCCATGTGCACCTTGTGACATAATCTGTGTCTTCTTTTTGCTAATTGTTAAACCAAATTCAGAACAAGCATTGGAGAATGCAGATAGTAGACATTGCAATTCTTCCTCAGAGTGGGTCGTAACTGCAGCATCATCTGCAAAAAGCAACTCTCTGATCAGTACCCTCCTAATTTTGGTCTTGGCCTTCAATCTCTGAGCATTGTAGAGGCCGCCATCTGAGCGTGAGTGAATGTATATACCACCATCCTGATCACGAAAGGCATATTTCAGTAGAAGTGAAAAGTATATTCCAAAGAGGGTGGGAGCTAGTACACAACCTTGCTTAACTCCACTCTTGATTTCAAACTCTTCAGAAGTTGCACCATCAAACTTGATTATACCCTTCATGCCTGTGTGGAACGATTCCACAATGGACAGAAGAGTTGGTGGGCAGCCAATCTTCTTTAGTGCCTCTGAACAGACCCTCACGACTGACCAAATCAAATATCTTTGTGAGGTCGATGAAGGCAATAAACAGTCGTTGATTCTGTTCACGGCATTTTTCTTGCATTTGTCGCAATGAGAATATCATATCAATGGTAGACCGGTTCTGTCGAAAGCCACACTGTGATTCGGGGTAGACTTGATCTCCTAGGACTTGAAGTCTGCGCAGAACAATTCTGGCAAATACTTTTCCAACAATACACAGAAGTGAGATATCCCTATAGTTGTTACAGTCGCTCCGATCGCCCTTGTTCTTGTACAGTGTTATGATGCTTGAATCTTTGAAATCCTGTGGGACTTGTCCTTCTCGCCAGCATAGCTCTATTAGCTGGTGGATCTGTAGAGTGAGTGTGTCTTGCCCACTCCTGATAACCTCTATTGGAATCCCATCCTTACCTGGAGCCTTGCCAGATGCAAGTTCATTTATAGCACACTTAACTTCTGTTATGGTGGGAAGTGTGTCCAGGTGGTCAAGAGTTGGTAGAGCCTCTATGGCGTTGAGGGCATCATCCGCTAGTTTGGTCTCACTTGAGTAAAGCTCCAAATAGTGCTCTACCCATCTGTCCATCTGCTGTTTCTTATCAGTTATGATTTCTCCAGTCAAGGTTTTCAATGGTGCACTTCTTTTGATCATTGGACCACAGGCTTTCTTTATGACTTCATACATGCTTATGATGTTTCCCTTATCACTTGCGATTTGAATGGACTCACATAACTTGATCCAATAATCATTTGCACACTGCCTGGCAGCCTTTTGCACATCCTTCCTAGCTTGCTTTAGCTCACTCAGAGTGTTACGCGTTGGTCTTTCCTTGTTTCTTAAGAGAGCTATCTTCTTCTTATCAATCAAGGGCTGCAGAGTCTGGCTGTTTGCCGCAAACCAGTCCTGCCTCTTATGATCCACAGTGCCGTAAACCCCTACGGCAGTTTTATAAAGAGTTTCCTTAAGTTTACCCCAACTTTTCATTTACTGTACAATTTTCTGGTGTATCAGTGAAAGCGTCTTCATGTTGCACTTGAAAATGAAAGCACTTTTCAGGATAGTGAGTGTTAATAATATTAATCCTGAGGCTAGATTTGTGTTTAGCTGTGTAGATTCTCTTTGGTCTCAGTCTAACCCTTACAACAATCAAAGAATGATCCGTATCACAGTCAGCACTGTGGTAACTTCGAGTCAATGATATATGGTTCAGATGTTGTCTCCGTGTGATGATGAAGTCCAGCTGGTGCCAATGGCCGGATCTTGGATGTTTCCATGTGACCTTATGCAGCTCTTTTGTTTTAAAAAAGGAGTTTGTAATACATAGGTCATTTCTGGTGCAATGCTCCAGCAGCCTTTGCCCATTTTCATTCATGCGACCGATGTTGTATTTTCCAAGGCACACTGGCCATGAACTCGAGTCCTTGTCCACACGAGCATTGAAATCACCGAGCATATAAATGTAGTCAGATTTTGGAACTGCCTTGATCACGGAGTCTAACTCCTCATAGAACGAATCCTTCACATCATCAGAGGAATCGAGTGTCGGTGCATATGCAGTAATAATGGTGGCAAAACCACAAGAGGTTGCCAAGCGCAGGGATAATAGTCTTTCATTTCCTCCTGCTGGAATTTCAATCATTCCCAGTAGCAAATTCTTCACTGCAAAGCCCACACTGTGTTGCCTTTTTTCTGCCCTCTACCCTTCCAAAAAATGGTGTAATTGTTGTCCCTGAGTGACCCTTCCTCAGCAAGGCGAGTCTTCTGCAGGCAAGCAATATCAATGTTAAGACGATTGAGTTTGGCATCAATCACAGCCGTTTTTCTCACATCGTCAATATTGGACAAGTCAGCGGAAAATACTGGACTCATGGTTCTC
Organism: Cepaea nemoralis; assembly: GCA_014155875.1. Lineage (NCBI taxonomy): Eukaryota > Metazoa > Mollusca > Gastropoda > Stylommatophora > Helicidae > Cepaea > Cepaea nemoralis. Next base: position 316,053 of record JACEFZ010024861.1, read on the forward strand.
ACGTTTCAGGTTGCAAGCCGTAGCTTGAGGTTTCTATTTTTTTTCTTTTTATTAGTACCTGGTGCATTGGTTTTACAGCCTGCGATTCAGAATTTGTCCTAGCCCCATGCACCATTGAAGCAAGCTGGCTGTGGCGGATCAGCACCCAATTGGCCGGGGGCTGCCCAGCTTTGAGGCGGGCGGTAGCTCCCACCGTCAGAGGCAACGCGTGGCGCCCCATGTCAACGCCAATTTACAGAGACTTATAACCCGTAACAGTTGCCTCTCGCTTTGATTCCGAGACCGGTTAAGACCAGGGATGGAGTTATTGCCTCTCCATAGCACAAAGCCTGGGCTAAAATGTAGAGATCATGTTTTGCCCATGCATCATGATCCCTCTCTCGGCCTGCCTAGTTCACTCCAGAGGAAAGGTAAAATCTCTACATCTGGAACAAGACAAGCTGCTGAAGCTGCCGGATCAGCAAAGCAATGCTCTAACTGTCCGCCTGTCGGAGCTTCGATCCTAGACCAGCCGCCAACCTAGGCTTATGGCCTGGTCTGCCCTGCCATGACATTTTGTCTTTAGGTTGCATTTCCTCGCACCAGAGTAAGGCTTGTACCCTCCCAATTGCGCTCTTCCACCCGAAGCAGTTGGCACAATGTGGGGTGTCGGGTTTGGTAAGCACCGCCCAACGTTCGGCGCTAACAGAAATCAGGTAGTACCATCTACCGTTATACGGTAGCTCAGTCACATCTGACTAAAACCTGACACACTGATCACATTCCAAGGTTCTGATTTCTTTGGAATTGCAATAAATTCAGAATTAAATAATTCAGGAGATGTATTTCTAGTATCTTATATTGTTGTAAAAAGCAGTCTGGTAGCTTTATCTATTCTTCTAAAAAATTATTCATTTCTGTTGTGATGCTGTCTGAATCGGGGGTTTTGTCAGATTTCATATGGTTAAGAGCATTCTGAACTTCCATCTTCAAAATTGATGGTCCTTCAAAATGTGACATAGATATAGAAGGGAAAATTCTTGACCAACTGGATAATTTTAAATACCCAGGGCATTTATAGCATCAGATGGATGATGTACAACAGAGATTAAAGACCATAACCTACAACTATCTGTTGGCTGTTCATCAACTTCATCCACCACCTGCACGGGTACTCCACCTTGCCCAAGGGTGTCCCGTAGGCTAGCGGAGGGAAGGAGGCACCTTACCTCTCCTTTGATAGGGATAAGCCTGGTGCTGAAAGGAAATGACAAAACGCCAAAAGGAACAGAGGTGCCCATCCTGTTCTTATTTTGCACTTGGAAAGATACATGGACGCAAAATTTAACTGTTTCAAACAACTGCTGTAATTGGTAAAACGTGAAAAATGAGCAGAGTTGTGTTAAACAATAAGCAAAGAAAAGTCACTGAAATTGTTCTGGCGACTACATAAACATATGAATGGTGTAATCAAGGATAAGATTATTCCTGACTTCCAGGGTGCTGACCTTATCTGGCAGAGAACTGACGAGGATAAGGGCAAAAGCTTTTTAGAACGTTGTCTAAAGCAGAGCAGCCAGAAAGTCATGAGAGGCCGAAATTTTGCCAAAACTATTACCTCAGATAGGTGTAAGTCCGAAGGTTGTGGGTTCGATTCCGAGCTGCAGTTCGGTTCGTGAGTGCAGAAGAATACATGGTGACAGTGAAAGAGATTAAGGCTGTGCTTCGACGAACATAAGACAGCGTACCAGGGTCAGATGGTATAAGGTATGATGCCATTAGACGAACATAAGACAGCGTACCAGGGTCAGATGGTATAAGGTATGATGCCATTAGACGAACATAAGACAGCGTACCAGGGTCAGATGGTATAAGGTATGATGACATTAGACGAACATAAGACAGCGTACCAGGGTCAGATGGTATAAGGTATGATGCCATTAGACGAACATAAGACAGCGTACCAGGGTCAGATGGTATAAGGTATGATGCCATTAGACGAACATAAGACAGCGTACCAGGGTCAGATGGTATAAGGTATGATGCCATTAGACGAACATAAGACAGCGTACCAGGGTCAGATGGTATAAGGTATGATGCCATTAGACGAACATAAGACAGCGTACCAGGGTCAGATGGTATAAGGTATGATGCCATTAGACGAACATAAGACAGCGTACCAGGGTCAGATGGTATAAGGTATGATGCCATTAGACGAACATAAGACAGCGTACCAGGGTCAGATGGTATAAGGTATGATGACAATAGACGAACATAAGACAGCGTACCAGGGTCAGATGGTATAAGGTATGATGACAATAGACGAACATAAGACAGCGTACCAGGGTCAGATGGTATAAGGTATGATGACATTAGTATGTATATCAACAACGAGTTGAGGAACTAGCACAGTGGCTCTCAACCTTTATTGGCCCGTGCCTCACATCACAATATTTTCAGAACGTCATCCCCCCTCCCCCACTTTCGTATTTCCTCCCTAAAAATCCCCCCCCCCACACACACACACAGTATACGTAAGAATAGAAGCTAAATTTAATAGCACATACTAAAACAAGTCTAGACGTCTACATAAAACGTGATTTGCGGGTCTACTTACGTTATAAAATGAATTTCAGAAGGGTGAGACGTACAGAATCGTAAAGTATGAAGGAAAAAACAATATCAAGTAATCGGTTTTTGTATTAATGCGATCTTGAAATAATCTTAATTCCCCCCCCCCCCCCAGAAACCCTAAAATTCCCCCCGGGGGGGGGGGGGGGAATTCCCCACCGGTTGAGAATCACTGAACTAGCAGATATGTACAACAATAGTATAGCGAGTGCTAGCATCAAGGTGGAGTGGTTACAAAGCTATCTGATTCCCTTGTCGAATCCTGGTAAAGACACCACACAAATTCAGGGATATCGGGTAATCACCATGCAAAATATAATAGACAAACTGCTGAAGAAGTTAACTACAAGAAAAATGTCAAGCCAGCTAGCAAGACAATGTCTTTTCCAACCCACCCTTGGAGGGTACCGTCCAAAAAGAGAAACATGCACCAATGCAGCAGTTTTTGCCTTTGATGTGTATGAATGTTTCCACTCAGGCACTGAAATATGTGCTGCAGCAATTGATTTTGAGGATGCGTGCAACAGAGTACAGGTGGAATTCTTTATTTTTCAGCTTCTTGAACTCAAGACAATTCCATTCCTTCTTAATTGGATCGTTGCAGCCATATTCTAACCGAAAGTAGTTTTTACATGTGGCAGTTGGACTTCTGAGCCAACAACAATATTTCCCGGCCTGCCGCAGGGATCACCATTATTTTATCTCTGATGCCGTTCAACGCCTACACTGTGAGAATCACCGGTGAGCAGATCACAGGACCTGGGAGAACTTTGTCCTATGCCGACGATGTTTTAGTGTATCGTCAGGGTAAAGATAGAGATCGGGTTGCTGTGGAATTACAAACAGAACTCAGTCCCATAAGAAAGTGATGTATTGAAGCTGGTTCAATAGACAACCAAACGAAGGCAGCAGTGACGTGGTTATTTTTGAACAACCATATTGTCAACATTCCAACACCAGATGTACGTTTATGTTCAGAGACTGTGGAAAGAACGCAGGCAATGAAATGCCTAGGGGTACTATTTGATTGAAGTCTTGCTTATACTGAGCACATTGGTCAGGTGATAGCAAAGGCCAAGCGGGGTTTGGCTGTGATGCTGGTGATGGCGGCGGAAAACTGTGAGCAGCGCCATTTATGTTTCAATACGAGGGTCTGGTCCTTTCTTTCTGTCTTTTTTTTTTTTTTTTTTTTTTTGAGAATACGATGGCGATCCTGACCCTCAGTTATAAGCAGGTGTAAAGGATGGAGAGGATACAGGACGAAGCTATGCGTATATAGGTGTACAAGAGATACATCATGCAGGGCGATGTTCTACCTTCTTGATTTTCCTACCGCTGGGGACAGAATACAAATCTGCAGAGCACGTGAATACCTCATAGTCAACGCAAACACGCAAGATCCAATGCATAGTGAAATTAAAAAGGTAAAGGACAGAAGATTTAAAAAAGGGAAGTCGTGAATGGGTCAAGAAGAAGACATCCTTCAACAAGTGGGCAGCAGTGACATGGTTCTCTTTGAACAACTAACTTGAAGACTTAGAACCTGGTGAGGAGTGGGTACTAGTGCCTGCAGAGTTATGTACGTCCTTTTCAGTTTACATCCAACTAGACAGAAAATACAGACAAGGAAATCCGGCTGCTGTGGAGGAGGAAGTACAGAGTTAAATCTTTGAGAATTCTTTAGAGGGTGATGCTGTCCTTTACACAGATGGGTTGGTCGTTCGACGTGTGAGAAGTACATGGGTTTTTATGGCTTTTGCTGGAGGGATAATTTGAAGGAAGATTCTAGTGCTTTTGTCTTGATCACAAGTAGTCTGACCAAGGGAGGCATTGCAGTAAGAGCAATTACATGGCTAGAGACTCCGACCTTCACTCGTGCATGTTTCCTTAGTAAATAAAGGTGTATGCTCAGAAAGATAGCGATGGGGTGGGTTCAAAGACAGTGGTTGTTGTCTCTGGAGGGGTCACGGCTGGCAAATATTAATTTAATTTTTGTGCCAAGGCACACGGGTGCCGAAGGAAATGAGCAGGCTGACAGGCTTGCAGGTAAGGCTACTGTGGAGGGCGGACGAGCCACGGACCAGGCTGATATACTGAACATTCTACACGAAGTAAGTCGCTATCGAGAACCAAGTGATGACTGTGAATCTACAGCCATGGCCAGACTGCGAGAACAGCAAGTCAAAAGAGGTGTGGCCAAACAAGAACACTATGCGGGAAGCCTGTCACGAATTGGCAACCTTTACTTCCCAGAACAATTTTCGGTTCACCATGTAGAGAAGTTACAGAAGAACAACTGCAATTCTCTATAATAAAGGAGGAGAAATGGAAGACAGAACAATCAGGCCTGCACACATAGAGGCATAAAATGTTGTAGCAAAAGGAACCCATTCAACTGTGAAGTGTCAGAACAGATGGCTGCTGGCTACTAAAACAGGATGGTGGGAATTGCACTAAACCCAGAATGAAATCACACAGACCATCAGACTAGGGTTGTAAAACCAGGCAGTCCAGCTTAAAGGTGTTACAGGTCAAACTGACAATTACCCCCACTGTAGGGCAGACTGTGAAACTGATCTGGGGCTGGCAACTCAAAACCATCCAGGTGTGACACTATGGTGAGGGTTAGTGGTTCAGAATAGATTTATGACTGCCAGGGGGAGATAAGTCAGTCTGCATGAGAAAAGAGGTGTGAACTGGCCCCACACTTGAATAGAATTAATTACCTTAGGAGGTCAGCATGTTTCTGTCATACCAGACAGAAAGGTGCCAAGGAGATAATAGGGTCTGCTGGACTCAGCTTAAATAAGGGTCCCTAGCTCTGGTCATGTTAGAAACGAAAAAATCTCTGAACAGGTAGGAACTATCTCAATGTTCTGTAGTCATATGCATGATTATTATGTTGGCTTCTAGGAAGGATTTCTTAGTAACTATGCAACAGTCTTTTAGACATATGAACTTTCAGTCTATATCTGATCTAGGTTATTGCAAGAACTATCATTGGCATAGGTTACTTGAGTGTTTTTTCTAAGTTCTGTGTTCAATATCATTGTGCTTTAAGTGTTACTCTTCTGAGAAGTAGAAACTTATGGAAGGAGATCTTGTCTAGGATATACTTTTAGGTGTCTTGGTAGATGCTTGTCATTTCTTTGTACACTATCCTAGTTGCCTTTTTGGTGTGTGCATTTGTTGTACAGAATATAGTCAACTGACTATTTAATTCTTACAACAGCAGTTACTAAGTGGTAACTTCAATTAGACTTGTTGTATATCTCATTTTGTAGCTATACAATATTAGTACTCATTAATAATGCCTGATGCTATTATGTTGAGTATCATTAGATGTCCATCTTGAAGTAATATAATGTTTACGGATATGTTGGATGTATGTATGTGTAATTTCATAAACTAACTAGTGCATTATGCTATGATGTTAAAGTATCATAATATGTCTAGTTTAATCAATATGTTTATGTGTATTGGATGTTTGATATATTGATTTGTCATATGCAAACCTACCAATATGAAGTGTTATGCTATTGTCTGCGCATTGGCACATTGGCCAATGATTGTGTTGGAAGCAGAGGTGTAATGGTACAGCCATTACCTACAATTGGTATTTTAGGGTATATGGTGCTAAACTTTCTCAGTGTATTGTGGGCGTGCGTCCACGGTAATGCATGGAAACCTGGCACAGCTACTGGTCACGGCTTGCAAGCCCGGATGATCAGGCATTGTTATAATACCCTTACCGACCCTGTGAGCTGCTAACCCAACTTTGGACGGAGCGGCTGTATGACACAGAATTTCTGTATTAGCGACATGGACATGGGGCGGCAGAAATGTAATCATTACAGGCGTGTGAGACAATTGAAAAGCCCGTCCCAGACTAAAGACAGTAGGGAGAAGGAGGATGGTGAACACAGTAGAGCTGGAAGATAAACTTGGCCAGACTGGTCATTGTATATGTTTGTGTTATGATATGTTATACTTAAGATTGCGCTGATGTAGAACAAGATCTAACACATTCTTGATTTTCTTTCAAGCTCTCACAAGGAGCACCTATGTTATAGATCTCAAGACTAGAGACTACTGACTAGGAGTGTCAGGACTGACAGGATCGTCAGAATACCGGCAAGCTGTTTCTTTTTTGAGTCTACTGGAGAGTGGGGATCTGGACCACAGTTCCAGATAGATGAAGTAACAAGTAAAGTTACGTAATGTTTCTCATCACAATGTTATATGATTTTATCATCCTCATATTGACAATCATCCAATGTCTATGGTTATGATTAGCAAATAAATGTTGTAGTATTGTAACTCATAGTTCTGTCATTATATTTTTATTCCAATTGTGCATACGTGTTGTGTGTGTACATTGGTGGGGGTTCACTTACACACCAAGGAAAGGAGCAGTCAGAGGAGAAAACTCTGTACTAGGATAGTTGTCCTTAAACTTTAATTCAGACTGAAAAGTCTATCTTAGCTAACCTTCTCTTTCCTATTCCTTGGCGAATATTCAGCTCAGTTCATTTCAATTTTGTAACGAGCCACTTAGAGCTGTACGTTGGATATTCATGGGCCTAATCTATAGTTCAGCCATATAGATTTTGTCCCTAGTCAGTTTCTGACTATTTGGGGTTGCTCGCCAGTGAATAAGACTTTCATCTAGCCGGTGGGGCACCCCGACTTCTGACAGAAAGAACAGCAAGTCAAAAGAGATGTGGCCAAACAAGAACACTATGCGGGAAGCCAAAGAAGATTGATAAACCAACACAGAACTGGTGTCGTGAGCCTCTACAGGCTGCTGGATTTACTGAGGAGAGAATCCGAGCACTTATGCACTGAATGCAAGGTTCGATGTGCAAAGTGGATGATCTGTTGATTACATAACTAACTAACTGAATATTAAGAAGACACAGATTATGATCGTCACTGGGAAGAAGGAAATACCACAATGTGATATTCGAGAAAGTGGGCATTTTCTTAAGCAAGTGAATCGATACCGTTATCTCGGAACAGCCATAACATCTGATGGGGAAGCCTTGAAGAGATTAGAACAAGAATTGCCATTTGTAAGATGAAAAACATACTGACCAATAAGAAGATATCAATTGAAATTATAAAAAGAGTGTTGAGGTGCTACATAGAACCAGTACCTTTGTATGGATGTGCAGCGTGGACAATAAGCAGTCAAGCTGAAAAACAGCTGATGGCTGTGGAAACGTGGTTTCTGAGGAAAATGCAAATACCATGGACAGACACAAAAATAAATGAACAAGTCCTTCAAGAAGCAAATGAAGATCGTAAACCGATTAGAGTCATTAGACGTAGACAGTCAAAATTTTTTGGGCATGTTATGAAAAGAAGTGACTTGGAGAACTTAGTGACGACTGGCAAGAAAGTGGGTAAGAAGATATCAATTGAAATTATAAAAAGAGTGTTGAGGTGCTACATAGAACCAGTACTTTTGTATGGATGTGAAGCGTGGACAATGAGCAGTCAAGCTGAAAACAGCTGATGGCTGTGGAAACGTGGTTTCTGAGGAAAATGCAAATACCATGGACAGACAGAAAAACAAATGAACAAGTCCTTCAAGAACCAAATGAAGATCGTAAACCGATTAGAGTCATTAGACGTAGACAGTCAAAATTGTTTGGGCATGTTATGAAAAGAAGTGACTTGGAGAACTTAGTGACAACTGGCAAGATCGAAAGGAAAGACCAAGGGGAAGACCGAGAAGTAAATACCTGGATGGCTTGGCCATGTGGCATAGTCGAGGCAGGAACACGGAGCTGATACACGATTCTTGTTATCGAGTAAGATGGCAGAGCATGACAGCCCACGCTTATCGGCATGGCACATGATGGATGGATGGATTGATCGGCCTGCTGTTTTCCTCCGCTGCCTGCACTTCAACCACCACCCAGACGCAGTCGTGATGTGAGGATAAATTCACCACCACATGAAAGCTAATTAACTATGCATCCAGGTATCGGATCACGACAGTGTCCATTTACGGAAGTTTGCTTAAGCAAACTAATGTTTAAAAAACAACATATCATGTTTCGAATTTAAAATAAATTTCGTGGACTTTTGCTATTCATTGGTACATTGTAGTTATCAATATATTTCACTGACTTAATCAATTTTCAACTAATCCTTTTTATTTGTTACTGACAAGTGGAGTTAATTAGTTCAGTCTGGACGACACCGCAGAACTGTCGTCCTGTATCTGATATGTTAACACAAAGTCTGTAAAGGAAACAGTTCACCATCCAGTGCCTTGCCAGCTGGCGTGGGCGATCATGCCTCTCCACAAATTACGATCTCCGACTTCATGGATCAATTCATGTTAACTCCCTTCCGTGCCATAACACAAGGCAGTCAAGAATCTTTTAACGCCGTCTTCCTCTATCTCTCTTTCCGCAAATCTTTCCGGTTGTCACAACATGTTCCAGTTGTCTTCTCATAACGTGGCCAAAATGATGACTGCCTCTTTCTGATGTTTGTGATAAGTTGTCTTTGCGACTCAGCCTCCCTTAAAACGTCCTGATTGCTCAGTTTGGCTGAGTTATAGCTCAGGTGATCATGAACCTTCAACAGTCACAGTTATAGTTGAAGTGATCATGAACCTTCAACAGTCACAGTTATAGCTGAGGTGATCATGAACCTTCAACAGTCACAGTTATAGTTGAGGTGATCATCAACCTACAACAGTCACAGTTATAGCTGAGGTGATCATCAACCTTCAACAGTCACAGTTATAGCTGAGGTGATCATCAACCTTCAACAGTCACAGTTATAGCTGAGGTGATCATCAACCTTCAACAGTCACAGTTATAGTTGAGGTGATCATCAACCTTCAACAGTCACAGTTATAGTTGAGGTGATCATCAACCTTCAACAGTCACAGTTATAGTTGAGGTGATCATCAACCTTCAACAGCCACAGTGATAAATTTGGTAATCATCAACCTTCAACAGCCATAGTTATAGCTGAGGTAATCAACCTTTAACAGCCATAGTTTTAGCCGAATTGATCATCAACCTTTAACAGCGATAGTTATAGCTGAGGTCATCATCAATCTTCAACAACAACAGTTATAGCTGAGATCAACCTTTAACAGCCATAGTTATAGCTGGGGTGATCATCAATCTTAAACCGTTACAGCTATAGCCGAAGAGTTCAATATTCACCAGCCAGAGTTATAGCTGAGGTGATCAACCATCAACAGCCATAGTTATAACTTTGGTGATCATCAACCTTTAACAGCCATAGTTTTAGCCGAATTGATCATCAACCTTTAACAGCCATAGTTATAGCTGGGGTGATCATCAACCTTAAACCGTTACAGCTATAGCCGAAGAGTTCAATATTCAACAGCCACAGTTATAGCTGAGGTGATCAACCATCAACAGCCATAGTTATAACTTTGGTGATCATCAACCTTTAACAGTTATAGTTATAGCTGAGGTAATCAACCCAAGCGGGTGCGATTTTTACGTTTTGTGTACCTACCTGATATTCCGGTGTCTGGACCTACAATTTCATTTCTCTTGTGTTAAGTCACTAGCATCTAAAAATATCGAACATTGTCCGAGGAAAACATTCTGTCTTATTCATTGGGTGATATTTTAAAAATGGACGATAATCTCATAGCAGAAACTGCCGTTCTGGTGTGAAATGTTCGGCTTTCACATATCCTAGGCTATGGCATATGCGATGCCAGTGTCCCGTTTCCTTCTTTGTCACCTGTCCTTCCTCGACACCTTTCCTTCCTCGTCACCTGTCCTTCCTTCGCACCTGTACTTCCTCGTCACCCGCCCTTCCTCGTCACCTTTCCTTCCTCCTCACCTTTCCTTGGCAGACAGTTCTCATAACATTCCGACAATTGCCAGGTGCCCATTTCGATGAAGTGCTGATCGAAACAACAGTCCTGCCTCTGAACGCATCCACTGTCTTGGCAGACAAGCGCGCTAACCGTTGTGCCGTCGCTGCTCTTAAATAATAGATTAGTATAAAAACAACATGACACAAATATATCCATCTAGGACGTATAATTCACAATGTGTTTCCAAGTAAGAGTGCACACGCGTCAGAGAAGGAGTTCACAGTTTAACGGAAACACCATAAAAATTAGAGTTCAAGGGCACCAGTTGGAATCAATAAGCAATAAAAAAGAGCCAATCAAAAGTTGGCTGGAGAGATGGTGGAACGCGACCGTCAACACGCGCGGCCACACACAAAACAATCAACTGAGATGCTATTGAGAGTCAACTGTTGATACCTTTCTCCAGGGATCGAGTTTACATTCCTGTCAGCTTCTTGTGACTCGCTGGAGGATCTATCGCTGCCTGTAACAGGTGTGTAACCGTGTTGTTTGTGTCCACACGTTCTCAGACTTGTTTCATCCCAGTTATCAGACTATAGTAGTCTGTAGTATCACATGCAGCAGTGGACATCAGACAGACACACTGGTGTGAATGAAGACAGTTATGTATGACATGCTGATTGGGGTCTAGTAGAAGTCACATAAGCTGGATCATTTCATTGTCAGGTTGGTGACTGGCTCTTTTTCGTTGTCTTTCACTCTCAGATAATTTATATATATATATATATAATCTGGACATTAAACTGCACTTAAGTTATTGCTTTCCCCCTCCATATTGTGGAACCTGTATCGACCATTGAATAGCTCAGAGCTGAATGTTAAATCGTGGATATATCAGAAGAGAAAGAAGTAGAAGAAGAAGAAGAAGAAGAAGAAGAAGAAGAAGAAGAAGAAGAAGAAGAAGAAGAAGAAGAAGAAGAAGAAGAAGAAGAAGAAGAAGAAGAAGAAGAAGAAGAAGAAGAAGAAGAACACTAACAACAACAACAAGATGAGGTGGTGGGAGAGGAAAAGGAAGAGAAACAAGAAGAAGAAGAGGAATTTCCAGACATAAAACACAGGTCATTGTTATTAGTCTTATTATATTATTTGTTGCTTCATTCATCATCAAGTGCTTTGTCGACTGTCCTGGGCGATCATGCTTCTCTACAAATTGCAATATCCAAGGGGCATGATCAGTTCATGTGTTAACTCCCTTCCGTGCCATGACATGAGATTGTCAAGGATTTTCTTTCGCTGTCTTCCTGTATCTCTCTTTCCACAAACCTATCCGGTTTTCACAGCATGTTTCAGTTTTTGTCTACTCATAATATGGCATTTAACTAACTTTATTTTAATTTATTTTAAATGTCGGTAACTACCCTAATTTAATTGTATCTGTATTCACTACTTCAGATTAGCGTATGTATCTTAATTCGCTGAATTTTGCCTACAGTATGAAGCTATCAGCATGTACCATACTTTAACAAATGTATGTTCCCTACATATGTATGCTCCCTAACTGAAGTATGTGTGTGTACTATAACTATCTTATGTTCCATACTTTATCTATCTAAATGTTCCATACTTTAATTGTCTATATCTTTCCTACTTTAACTATCTGTATGTTCCATACTTTAATTATCTCACTGTACCATACTTAAACTGACTTTATGTTTCCTAGTTTAACTATCTGTAGTTCCTTATTTTATCTTTATGTTCCTTTACTTTAATTATCTCTCTGTACCATGCTTTAACTATCTCTCTGTACCATACTTTAACTATCTCCCTGTACCATCATTTAACTATCTCTCTGTACCGTACTTTAACTATCTCTCTGTACCGGACTATGCATTGTTTATGCTTACAAAATCCATTTGACAATGTTGTTTTTTTCCCTATGTAAATGTAACATGCACATTTGATGAATGAAAGATGAGTGATTGAAAGAGCCGAATGTAAGACGGGCCTGCGTTCCCAATTTGTTACCCTTTTAAAATAAAGTTAGATTGTTCGTTCGTTCGTTCGTACTTTAACTATCTCTCTGTACCATACTTGAACTATCTATCTGTTGAATGTTTCACATATCCTTTACAGGACATCGCTGTCAACGTCAGCATCTTTCAGCTGATTGTTGATTTCTTGCCAAGATTACGCTCAGTAGTTTGCCATTGCTTTCTGAGCGACCGGCTCCATACTCTCATAAGTCACTGACGCGACTCGAACGCTTCCAATTCTCGTGCGCTCCCGACAAACACAAGAGTATTCGGGGTGACGGAGAAAGCTGCTAACGCCTCAACCAGGGAGACCGGCCACTATCTCTCTGTACCACACTTTAAATATCTCTCTCTGTACCATACTTTAACTATCTCTCTGTATCATACTTTAACTCTCTCTCTCTCTCTCTCTCTCTCTCTCCCTCTCTCTCTCTCTGTATCATACTTTAACTATCTCTCTGTACCATACTTTAATTATCTCTTTGTTCCATACTTTAACTATCTCTCTGTATCATACTTTAAATATCTTTCTCTGTACCATACTTTAACTATCTCTCTGTATCATACTTTAACTCTCTCTCTCTCTCTTTCTCTCTCTCTCTCTCTCTCTCTCTCTCTCTCTCTCTCTCTCTCTCTCTCTCTCTGTATCATACTTTAACTATCTCTCTGTACCATTCTTTAATATTCTCCCTATATCATACTTTAGCTATCTCTCTGTACCATACTTTAACTATCTCTCTGTCCCATACTTTAACTTTCTCTCTGTACCATACTTTAACTATCTCTCTGTACCATACTTTATCTCTCTGTACCACATTTTAACTATCTCTCTGTACCTAGCTTTAACTATTTCTCCTTACCATACTTTAACTGTCTCTCTGTACCATACTATAACTATCTCTCTGTACACGGCAGTAACTATCTCTCTCTACCGTGCTTTAACTATCTCTGTGTACCATACTTTAACTATCTCTCTGTACCATACTTTAACTATCTCTCTGTACCATACTTTAATTATCTCTCGGTACTATACTTTAACTATCTCTCTGTACCATACTTTAACTATCTCTCTGTACCATACTTTAACTATCTCTCTGTACCATACTTTAACTATCTCTCTGTACCATACTTTAACTATCTCTCTGTACCATACTTTAATTATCTCTCGCTACCATACTTTAACTATCTCTCTGTACCATACTATAACTATCTCTCTGTACACGGCAGTAACTATCTCTCTCTACCGTGCTTTAACTATCTCTCTCTACCGTGCTTTAACTATCTCTCTGTACCATACTTTAACTATCTCTCTGTATCATATTTTAACTATCTCTCTGTATCATACTTTAACTATCTCTCGGTACCATACTTTAACTATCTCTCGGTACCATACTTTAACTATCTCTCTGTTCCATGCTTTACCTATTTCTCTGTTCCATACTTTAACTATCTTTCTCTATCATACTTTAACTATTTCTCTGTTCCATACTGTAACTATCTCTCTGTTCCATACTTTAACTATCTCTCTGTTCCATACTTTAACTATCTCTCTGTACCATACTTTAACTATCTCTCTGTACCTTACTTTAACTATCTCTGTCCCTACTGCAAATACCTATATGTTCCCTGCTTTAGCTATTTATATGTTCCGTGCTATAACTATCTAAATGTTCCATCCTTTAACTATCTGTATGTTCCCTACTTTAACTCCGTGTATGTGCACTACTTAAATAATCGGTATATTTTCTTTCGCCCTATGCTCTATTGTCACTGTTGTGCTTTGTTCTTCAGTTACTAATTTTTCGTTCAAATTTCAAATGTTTTTGTATCCAATGAATTTACTTATTACTATTGTTGTTTAATGACATAGTCAGTTGTGTCGCTGTAGTTTGTTCCTGTCGGCGTCTGTGACTTTGTCGATATGTAGACACTGTTCAATAATTCCCCGACACACCGAGTCGAGGATTCGAAATCAGCTGTAGGTGATCTGGGAAAGCAGATCGCTTTCCGTTCGTGCCGACGATGTGAGGCGTAGGCATTTCTAAAATTAATGGCAAAATGCTCAACTGAAACAATTGCTAGTAAATCTCAAACAGCCAATAAATGTTGGGGATGATTGCAAGGACCTGTAAAGGTTTTGCAACTAACTTCAACTGTTTACTTGGCCGATGTGTTTGCACATTTGTATCTATCGTTGTCGTGTGTGTTTTTATTTTTAAATGTTATTATTATTATTTTGTGTTTAATTTACTGTTGTCTTGATATGTCCCCACTTTACGATCATACTTAGTGCTTTTACCACTTATGTGTTGATAACCCCAAAACAGTACAAGAACATAGAACATTCAAGTGTCAGCAGAACAGCCTGCTTCTTTGTAGACAAGTGTTTTGATTGAAATCTTTGGTGGAAAAACATCTACAGTATGTCCACATTTGTTTGCCGCAATATAAACATCCATATCTCCGTAACCAACTGAGGGAAAATTATGAGATTTAGTATATAACCTTATCATTATGTCCAGCCAACAAAAAAATTTTTGTTCCGGAGATTTTACAGCAGATTTCAAAGTTTGTTTATATGCGGTATATAATTTACGGGTCTGAGATTAAGTCCATCATTTTAACAGTATTACAGCTTCACCAAGACACATACCCGATTTATTTGAAATTTTCTCGTGGTTTTCGTTTTGGCACAAACAGCGCGAAGTTAAATGGGATTGTTCAGAGGTGTCTCCAAATGGGGGTTCTTTCATGAAACGTGATTATATTAATAAACTAGCTGACAAGGCCCGGCTTCGCCCAGCTGCTGGCGAGGATCTATCTATCTATCTATCTATCTATCTATCTATCTATCTATCTATCTATCTATCTATCTATCTATCTATCTATCTATCTATCTATCTATCTATCTATCTATCTATCTATCTATCTATCTATCTATCTATCTGTCTATCTATCTATCTATCTATCTAGCTGCCTGCCTGCTTGCCTACCTACCTACCAACAACCCCCCCACCCAGCCAGCCAGCCCGCCATCTATCCACCCACCCACCCACCTACCTACCTTTCTGCCTACCTACCTACCTACCTGTCTGTCTGTCTGTCTGTCTGTCTGTCTGTCTGTCTGTCTGTCTATAAACCAGTCCGCGCTATTAAATATTGATAAACGTTACTGGAAAAAATGTGAGGACCATGTGTTGAAAGAGGAAGAGGACTGTTAGAGAAAGGATGGATTGAATTTTATGCAACCGAGAGCAATCATCAACCTACTAGAATCATCCGACACAAATTAAGGTGGGAGCAGATCGCAGACCTTAATCTACGTACACACTTACTGGGATATTTTGCTCCAACTATTCAGACGAATTGCAGGCCCTAAACATTACAGCATCAGCATAATGTCAATGGCAACAGTCTGTATTTCACAGTGATGAATTTTCAATACCGCAAGCCCTCAGCGGTGACAAACGACTGTATTGAAACACACACACACACACACACACACACACACACACACACACACACACACACACACACACACACGCACACACACTAAACGCATTGAATACCAACAGAAGAGTAATATTGCGGTGGGAACTGACATATTGTGGCATAACAAGAAACGTGAGAGCAAACACGTTGTTAAATTAGGGGACAACACACGTGCATACGAATCAATTTATAAACTTCAATGAAAAGAGGACCAACATCTTGGGCGTTAAGAAGAAAGCCCACTACAGAGACACTGACAACTATTTTCATAGTGCAAAATAAGTAATCATGTTCCGTCTCTGAACGGTAAACAGCAGAGTAGACAGTCTTTCACGAAGACTCAAAGCGGGTCTGTCACCCATGTGTACGTGTGAACAAACTACACAGACAGCTGAACAGATCCTTAAAAATGGAAACATGATGTCTAAATTGCGGTATCATTTCTGGTCACTCCATACTCACATTAACGCACAGCTATTTGGAAGCTTTCACGAACTCAATATAAAAAGCTAACATGAATACTTGTGTACACTTTATTAACAAGCAGCTTAAGAAACAAGAAGGAAATGAAAAATAAGGTAAGAAATATATTCCTTCTACTTTCCTGTCAATTTACAAATTATTTACCCCATGCCTCTGTAAATTCTCTGTCTTTACTAATATTACACATTTTACCCCTCTTGGGATTCTCCGTGGTGAAGTGGTCAAGCCGTCTGACTCTGGCTCCGAAGGTTGTATGTTCGATTCCGGGCCGCGTCCTTCATTTCACGAGTGCATTTTTTCGGAGACTCCCTAGGGTCGTCGCTGGAGCTACGGAGTTCGTGCTTTGTGCGACGCTTTCCGCGCTGCGGAAAGAAACTGAGCCATACGTGATAAAAACACGGTGCAATCACTAGTTGTTCAGCAAAACATCAAAGGAATGTCGCCGCTTTCGATGATTTAAGTTGTTTTTGGACCTATCAAAGACATATTCCTTGGGTGGGGATAAATATAAGACGGCTGGACAAATTTCATAACGATGCAACAGACAGTTTTCAAAATAATTGATCGTGAATGAAGGCATTCTTTGTGGGACATACTATAGCGATTTAGCGCAGTATGTATTGTTGGAATAAGAATAGAAGAATTAGAAGTAATGGGAGAATTTTGAGTAGATATATTAACCAAAATGTTGAATGATATTTACAGCAGTGGATATCTACCAAGTGATATGCTGAAATCTGTATGTATAGCGAAACCAAAAAAGACTAGAGCAATTGATTGCGAATATTTCCGTACGATTTGCCTCATAAACTATGACACTTAAGCTTCTATTTAGAATTATAATGAGAATAACAAGAAAGAAAATAAAAATGGAAATTGGTGAAGAATAGTATGGACTTGTGGAAGGAAAGGGTACAAACAATGCAATAAATACATTACGGACACTATTAGAAAGATCAATATTGACACAGAAAGATTTGTGCTTCATAGATTATGCTAAGGCATTTGATAAAGTAAAACATGATGAAATGATTAAAATGTTGGAAGATATTAACATTGGATAGGAAAGACTTCAGAATAATAAAAATATTTACTGGAACCAAGTAGCAGTAATTAAAATTCGGAAATAAAGAGGGTAGTTACAAACAGATAAAGCTAGGAGTAGGACAAGGGTGTGTCTTTTCACCGGATCTCTTCTCCCTCTATAGCAAAGTAATAATGAAAGAGACCAAAGAGAAGCCAGGAATACTAATCGGAGGTTATAATTCGATGGGAAGTCAATAAGTAAGTCACAAATGGATCTAGAAAAATTACTAAATATCATAGCAACTTGAAACCAGTTTATCTTTAAAATACATTGTCGCTTTATGTCTCAACATAATTTTCACCAACATTGATGCACTTATCCCATCGTTTTACCAGCCCTCCTAAACCGGCTGCATAGACCTGCGTGATCTGTTTTCTAAACTACGTTTTCACTTCACATTCAACTTCGGCGTCATTCGCGAAATATCTCCCGCCAAGGTGGGTTTTCAGTGGAACAAAACGGTGGAAATCGCTAGGGGCTAAGTCAGGACAGTAAGGCGGATGTTCCAGAACTTCCTACCTTAGTTGGTTAATTTTCTCCTGAGTTAATCAAGCCGTATGTGGTCTGGCATTGTCATGAAGAAGCAACACTCCTTGACAAAATTTTCTACCCAGCTATGCACCGCTTTACGGGAAAACATTTGTCAGCATAAACAGAAAGCATTTCCTTCTGAATGTCCTTTGCAGGCACTCTTTTTGCCTACAAAAAAAAAAAAAAAACTCACAACAGCACGTTGCTCTTTGGTTGTACACTTGGTAAGTACAGTCGCCATTTTGTTTATGCGCTGCGCATTCGTATGAGACACCTAGCGCCACCTGACGAACGGAATATAAAGTTCGATGTTGCTGTCACCTAATGACATCTGTAGAAAACACCAACTACATTTACCTGCCATACCACAGAACTGTGTGACTGACTTATTGACTCGCCCACATATGTAGTAATTGGCTGTTCTTTTATTCTCACTGTTATTATTATTATTTTGGTTTATAGTTTATTTCTAATATTATTCTTGCTAATCGTGGCTAAATTACTATTCCTACATCGCGTCTTGCACTTTCTTGTTGTTTTATACTGGAATAGATAACGCGATTCGTAATTTCGCTTACCCGCGTTCGAAACACAGCGGCGACCGATTTGGCAGCAGACCGTGTCGCGCTAGTTTTAACGTGTTGGTATGGGAGCCGGTCTTTCAGAAAACAATAGAAAACTGCTGAAAGTAAAGTTGACAAAATATCAACAGCGGTAGTAAAATGCTGGTGGTGAAGGCAAAGTCCTGTACTTCTCGCTCTCCTGAAATTCGTTTTATAATGTGAGTAGACCGGCAAATCACGTTTTATGCAGACGTCTAGACTTATTCTAGTATGTGTTATTAAATTTAGCTTCCATTTTTATGTATACAGTGGGGGGGGGGGGGGGGGGGAAGGAGTTATAGGGAGGAAATGCGAAAGAGGGGGGGATGACATTCTGAACATACGGTGAAGGGGTGCATGGACCAAAAAAGGTTGAGAACCACTGTCTAATCCGTCTGGTTGTCATGTAAGATGATGCCACTGCTCGAAGAACAAAAAATATAACGGTACTGATCATCATCAGGTGCACTGCCAATTTGCGCAGGCGTTCATGCATCTCCACACACACCGGTCTGAGGTGTTCTAGTTAATTCTGTTGATTATATTCATCTGTGTCCTCGTGTCAGTGTCTAGTATCAGTTCTCTCGGTCCGACCCTGCTTCTTCAACCCCTGATCTGTCCAGTCGTCTGGTGTGTTTCTATACCTGACCTCTCATTGCATGACGAAAGAACATTGTTCTTGCTTGACGACAGAGCATTGTTTATCTTGTCACTTGTCATACTTATACACACTGTTTTACTTTCATTCGGGTAAAAGTAACACAGATGATGATGATGATGATGATGATGATGATGATGATGATGACGACGACGACGACGACGGCGGCGGCGGCGGCGAGGGCCGCGGCGTCGTCGATGACGACGACGATGATGATGATGATGATGATGATGATGATTAGACTCATTGGTTATGTAACTGATTCAGTGCCAAACAAAAAGTAGTTGTGAATCAAACATGGTAGATAATCAAATGAACGAGTATTATAATGTAAATATCCGTTCACTGAGCATTGACATTATGGAAGATACCACTGTCTAAATGGAAGGTCACATTTGACGATATATTATTCTTCGGCACTGAATCAGTTAATGTGGTAGCAGCCATGTTGTATTATATCTCAAATTAAAGAGGGTTGGTTAGGGAAAGATAAGCTCTTGGCAGATACGTAAAACTGCCTAAGACGATTAATCATCCCATGTCACTGAATCAGGTAATCGATACCCCTGATATGTGTTCTATGTATCTATTTATAAAATATTTGCCACTGCGCATGCGTGTTTATTCTGTATTTGCCCTATTCTTGTTTAGTACGTTATTTATTTTATTAATCCACTAAAAACTTTGTGATGGTATCTGCTGACGTCGTTATGTTATGTTTTGTGTTAAATATATCACCGCGTGACACACTCTTTCAGTTGTACTTTTGTTGTGTTCTTCTCTGTTTTTACATTACTTAATGATTTTAATATGTCCATTTATATTACCACACATAAATATCGAGCTGTTAGCTTACTTATCAATGTCTATATGCCATGTCAGTTCATGTAGCCGCAGTGCCGACATGACTAACACTTTTGTCTACCGGTTCAATAGTCATATGTTCGAATCCCCCCCCCCCCCCTCGTATCGAGCACTTTATTTAATTGACCAGGAATCCCAGGTCTTCTGTACCTAAAATGGATACAGGAAATACCTCGGGAAGTAAAGGAGATCGGCACGATATTGACCTCACCGCCCTCGAGTGTCGATTGGTCTATATAAATATGGCTCTAGCACCATATACGTAATGCGCCTTGGACATGTAAAGTGTTATTTACCATACACCTAATGCGCTTTGGACGTGTAAAGGGCATACTTTACCATATGCATAATGAGCCTTGGACGTGTAAAGGGCTACTTTACCAAATAGCTAATGAGCCTTGGACATGTAAAGGGCTACATTATCATATAGTTAATGCGCCTTGGACGTGTAAAACGGTACTTTACCAGATACCCAAAAACGCTACAAACCATAGAACAGGGTCATTCGCACATTAATGTTGAATACAGTTTGTGCCTTGGCCCTTGGATGTGCACTAGTCAGCCTATATTTCGTTGGCATGACTAATGTATGCGTGTTTCGTTTGTATGTTTGCTTGATTCGTTGGTTTTGTAGTTGTAATATGATATTGCTTGCTCGTGTGTCCAATTTAGAAATTAGTGATTAAGATGTTTGTTTCAAGCGCCTGTCATAATGTTTGTTGATACAGCTGTAATTTTGAATAGAGCGCCAATCGGGGGGTGGGGGGTGTGCATAAAGTGGATCTACACATTGATGGAAAAGACTTTAGTCTTGTAAAAAACATTTATTGGAAACAACAAGCTGCCATCAGAATTGATAACGATGTAGGTCAATGTCAGCCTATTAAAAGAGATGTGAGACAGGGATGTGTAATGTCTCCAGATCTGTTTTCCCTGTATAGTGAAAATATTTTCAGAAATATTGAAGATATGGAAGGAATCAACATTGGGGGACGATACATCAATAACATTAGATATGCAGATGATAAGTCCTGATTGCAGACAATGAACAGGACCTGCAAAATTTAGTAGATGCGGTTGTTGCACACAGAGAACAACTGAGGTTAGAACTGAATATTAAGTAGTCACAGATTATGGTCGTCACAGGTGGGAAGGAAATACCACAATGTGATATACGAGTAGATGGACATATTCTTAAACAAGTGAATCGATACTGTTATCTCTGCACAGACATAACATCTGATGGGAGATGCATTGAAGAGATTAGAATAAGAATTGCCGTTGCGAAGGTAGCCTTTTGCAAGATGAAAAACATACTGACCAATAAAAAGATATCAATTGAAATGAGAAAAAGAGTGTTGAAGTGCTACATAGAACCTATACTTTTGTGTGGATGTGAAGCGTGGACAATAAGCAGTCAAGCTGAAAAACAGCTGATGGCTGTGGAAATGTGGTTTCTGAAGAAAATGCAAAGAATACCATGGACATACCATATAGCTAATGAGCCTTGGACATGTAAAGGGCTACATTATCATATAGTTAATGCGCCTTGGACGTGTAAAACGGTACTTTACCAGATACCCAAAAACGCTACAAACCATAGAACAGGGTCCCTCGCACATTAATGTTGAATACAGTTGAATACAGAGGAGCGGCTGGCTGAGAGGCTAGAACGCCGGACTCTCATTCGGGAGGCCCTGGTTCGATCCCTCGGTAAGGTGTCGGATTTTTTTCTGTCGGGGGCAAAAATAAAATCCTAACCTGCACAGTTCGCGGCGACTGCACTAGCCAGGCGGCCTTTATTCCTCAGTCTCAAAGACCCCTCTGCCATACACCGCAAGGTACTATATTGGCAGTAAATGACAGTTGTTTTTTTAACCATGGACAGACAGAAACACCCATGAACAAGTCCTTCAAGAAACAAATGAAGATCGTAAACTGATTAGAGACATTAGACGCAGACAGTCAAAATTTTTTGGTCATGTTATGAGAAGAAATGACTTGGAGAACTTTGTGACGACTGGCAAGATCGAGGGGAAGAGACCAAGGGGAAGACCGAGAAGTAAATACCTGGATGACTTGGCCACGTGTCATGGTCGAGACAGGAACACATAGCTGATCCACGACTCTGGTGATCGAATGAGATGGCAGAACATGACGCCCACGCTTTTCGGCATGGCACATGATGGATGGATGGAATATGGATGTCTATGTATGCAGCAGTTGGTTTCAATACAAACTGATATTAGTTCCACTAATGTGGTTATTTGTCTTCCGGTGTCAATATCTTGTTCCGCGTTCCCCTCTTCACAACTGTCTGATGCTTACATTTCACCTACCTTAGTGCACCATATCAGTTAGACAGGTTAGAGTTAGACATATGAGTTAGACAAACGAAATATACAAACATATACATAAATTAACGTTGTGACCAGAGTCTTTGGCAGCGATAAACAAAATATACAAACAGACACACAAACAAACGTTTTGACCAAAGCCAAAGTCAGAGACAAACGAAAGACACAGACCTACGTTGACACTCTTGTCTAAGTTCGTTATCTGTCATATTTCACATTCATTCGTCTCTTCTCGTAGCTCACTGGGTGACTGAAGACTAGGGTAAACAAGCAATTAGAATGCTACTACCAGTTAGTTCAACGCCCATGGCATTCATGTCTTCATTCCTTGTCTTGTTTCAAAATCTATTCGAAGAATACATGGCAATGAAACTAGGCAGCGTATGCCTACATAATGGGTTCTTGTATTTTTTTTCTCAATTCAGATTTACATTTGGTTTCTTTACTCAGATGTTGAATTAGATTATGGAAGTTCCTTTCAATTTCATGCATATCGTCATGTAGGGTTTCAAAATCTACATTGTCTGCATTAAATGATGCATGTAACTTGGTTCATGTAATCAGACTGCGAGATTTCTTTTTGTTCTGTAAACATTTCAATTAACTTTCAAAATTCATAACTTCTTAAAACTCACTTTTAGCTAGGCTGTTTCTCGTGTGCCGTGTTTAGCTGCAACTATTACTTTGTTGTTAAACATGACCAACATTATGAATCGCTTCAAACATGTCCCTTTTGAAACGTCTACATTGCTAATTGTGGTGTTAAAGTCATTAGACTACACATGTACACTCACATATTACATTAGACAACACATGTACACCAACATATTACAATAGACTACACATGTACACTCACATATTACGTTAGACAACCTATGTACACCAACATATTACATTATACTACCCATGTACACCAACATATTACATTAGACTACCCATGTACACCAACATATTACATTAGACTACCCATGTAACCAACATATTACATAAGACTATCCATGTACACCAACATATTACATTAGATTACCCATGTACACCAACATATTACATTAGACTACCCATGTACACCAACATATTACATTAGACTACCCATGTACACCAACATATTACATTAGACTACCCATGTACACCAGCATATTACATTAGACAACACATGTACACCAACATATTACATTAGACTACCCATGTACACCAACATATTACATTAGACAACACATGTACACCAACATATTACATTAGACTACACATTTACACCAACATATTACATTAGACAACACATGTACACCAACATATTACATTAGACTACACATGTACACCAACATATTACATTAGACAACACATGTACACCAACATATTACATTAGACTACACATGTACACCAACATATTACATTAGACAACACATGTAGACCAACATATTACATTAGACTACCCATGTACACCAACATATTACATTAGACAACACATGTACACCAACATATTACATTAGACAACACATGTACACCAACATATTACATTAGACTACACATTTACACCAACATATTACTTTAGACTACACATGTACACCAACATATTACATTGGACTACACATGTGCACCAACATATTACATTAGACTACACATGTACACCAACATATTACATTAGACCATGTACACCAACATATTACATTAGACTACACATGTACAACAACATATTACATTAGACTACACATGTACACCAACATATTACATTAGACTACACATGTACAGCCGGCTTCCTGGCCTAGAGGTTAGCGACTTTTCTCCGTAATCTCGTATACTATCGTAAGTAACGTGACGTCGGTGAGAATCAGCAGTGGTTCGAATCTCGTCGGTAACTTACGGGGTATGTGAGCCGGCCGCTCAGAAATCAATGGTGAACTACTGAGCGTAATCTTGCCAAGAAATCAACAATCACCTGAAAGATGCTGATGTTGACAGCAATGTCCTGTAAAGGATATGCAAACATTTTTTAAACACATGTACATCAACATATTAAATTAGACTACACATGTACATCAACATATTACATAAGACTAGACATGCGCACCAACATTTTACAGGCCCTACACAGAGCTTTGCTCTGATCACGACACGTAGAGAAGTGTCTCGACCCCCTGCCAGCTCTCCCGCCTCACGCACCCACATGTCCCAAGTGTCTACAATGCCCTATGTCCATCTGTCCGCTGCCAGCTCTCCTGCCTTATGTACCCACATGTCCCTAGTGTCTACAATGCCCGGTGTCCATATCTCCCGCCTCAAGTACCCACATGTCCCAAGTGTCTACAATGCCATGTGTCCGCTTCCAGCTCTCCTGCCTCACGCACCCACATGTCCCAGGCGTCTATAATGTCCTGTGTCCATCTGTCCGCTGCCAGCTCTCCCGCCTCAAACACCCATATGTCCCAGGTGTCTATAATGTCCTGTGTCCATCTGTCCGCTGCCAGCTCTCCCGCCTCAAACACCCATATGTCCCAGGTGTCTATAATGTCCTGTGTCCATCTGTCCGCTGCCAGCTCTCCCTCCTCCCGTACCTACATGTCCCAGGTGTCTATAATGTTCTGTGTTCATCTGTCCGCTGTCTGCTCTCCATCCTCCCGTACCCACATGTCCCATGTGTCTACAATGTCCTGTGTCCATCTGTCCGCTGCCAGCTCTCCCGCCTCAAACACCCACATGTCCCAGGCGTCTATAATATCCTGTGTCCATCTGTCCGCTGCCAGCTCTCCCTCCTCCCGTACCTACATGTCCCAGGTGTCTGTAATGTCCTGTGTCCAACTGTCCGCTGCCAGCTTTCCCGCCTCCCGTACCCACATGTTCCAGGTGTCTATAATGCCCTGTGTTCATCTGTCCGCTGTCTGCTCTCCATCCTCCTGTACCCACATGTCCCATGTGTCTGCAATGTCTTGTGTCAATCTGTCTGATGCCAGCTCTCCCGCCTCAAACACCCACATGTCCCATGTGTCTACAATGTCCTGTGTCCATCTGTCCGCTGCCAGTTCTCCTGCCTCCCGTACCCACATGTCCCAGGTGTCTATAATACCTTGTCTCTATCTCCATGTAGGTCGTCCCCCGACTCCCCTTCCAGGAAGCAGGCCTCCCATAGCTGTTCTGTCCAAATCACTGTAAGGTGTAATATCACCAATGTATTCCATTATCTGAGACACAACGCTGTTTATCAATCGGTCTACTCCGATGTTTAGATCTTGTAAAATGGCATACTTGTATTCTTCCGCCTCCACGCTATTCTAAGCACGTTGATTTAATATTTAAGCTCAAAATCCCAATTTATGTCCTTAGTGATTTTGAAGTGGTCTGCGACTTACTTCCTTTTGTTGCCACACGAAAGACGTATGTTGTCAAAATCATACTTTGTTTATTTACTAGTGTTAAGACCACAGGTCTTAATGACGCTTAATCTCTGTATTTTTATGGTCAATCTTCGTTTGACATCTGTTGTGCAATCAGCATTCTTGGTCATTATTTAGCCCAGATTTTGAAAGTCTGTGGCAATTTCAGTTTGTAAATTGTTCATTGTGATCTTTGTTTGGTATGTTGTTTTGTCTGTGAACGTTAGTTTTATCTTTAAATTCAGACAACTGAATATGTATAAAGTGAGAACAACAACCTGTATTGCTCCTCTTTGCCCCTGACACCAGTTTGATATTTCTCCGGATACTCTAACAGCACCGGTCTCCCTGGCGAACAAGTTACAGACGCTGTTTGTGATCCCGTATACCCGAGTTCGAAACAAAGCTGCGCGCGATTTGACAGCAAACTACGTTGCGTGGTGTCATTACGACAAGGTTTGGGTGCCGGCCGTTCAGAAAGCAGTGGCAAACTACTGAACGCAAATTTGCCAAGATATCAACAACAGCAACAAACAAACAAAACAAATGAAGGTGTTGACTGTAAACGTCCTGTAAAGGATATGCAACTTTTTAACTCTAACAGCTATAGTATGTCCAGAAACGAATGCCGTCATTCACGATCAATTATTTTGAAAACTGTCTGTTGCATCGTTATGAAATTTTTCCTGCCGTCTTATATTTACCCTCACCCAAGGAATATGTCTTTGATAGGTCCAAAAGCAACTTAAATCATCGAAAGCGGCGACATTTCTTTGATGTTTTGCTGAAAAACTAGTGATTTCTCGCTAACAAACTTGTTTTTACAGTAATGAACGCCCCGCCAATTCACATGACGACACAAGGCGTATCCGAATTCGTTTGGGAGTGGGTGCAATAAAAGAAGTAGCTTCAAAGTCAACACGGTCGGCTGCATTGCACCGTGTTTTTATCACGTATGGCTCAGTTTCTTTCCGCAGCGCGGAAAGCGTCGCACAAAGCACGAACTCCGTAGCTCCAGCGACGACCCTAGGGAGTCTCCGAAAAAATGCACTCGTGAAATGAAGGACGCGGCCCGGAATCGAACATACAACCTTCGGAGCCAGAGTCAGACGGCTTGACCACTTCACCACGGAGAATCCCAAGAGGGGTAAAATGTGTAATATTAGTAAAGACAGAGAATTTACAGAGGCATGGGGTAAATAATTTGTAAATTGACAGGAAAGTAGAAGGAATATATTTCTTACCTTATTTTTCATTTCCTTCTTGTTTCTTCAGCTGCTGTTTAATAATGTGTACACAAGTATTCATGTTAGCTTTTTATATTGAGTTCGTGAAAGCTTCCAAATAGCTGTGCGTTAATGTGCGTATGGAGTGACCAGAAATTATACCGCAATTTAGTCATCATGTTTCCATTTTTAAGGATTTGTTCAGCTGTCTGTGTAGTTTGTTCACACGTACACATGGGTGACAGAACCGCTTTGAGTCTTCGTGAAAGATTGTCTACTCTGCTGTTTACCGTTCAGAGACGGAACATAATTACCAGTTTTGCACTATGAAAATAGTTGTCAGTGTCTCTGTAGTGGGCTTTCTTCTTAACGACCAAGATGTTGGTCCTCTTTTCATTGAAGTTTATAGATTGATTCATATGCAAGTGTGTTGTCCCCTAATTTGACAACGCGTTTGCTCTCACGTTTCTTGTTATGCCACAATATGTCAGTTTCCACCGCAATATTATTATTCTTCTGGTATTCAATGCGTTTAGTGTGTGTGTGTGTGTGTGTGTGTGTGTGTGTGTGTGTTTGTGTGTGTGTTTGTGTGTGTGTGTGTGTGTTTTTTTTTTTAATACAGTTGTTTGTCACCGCTGAGGGCTTGCGGTATTGAAAATTCATCACTGTGGAATACAAACTGTTGCCATTGACATTATACTGATGCAGTAAAGTTTAGGGCCTGCAATTAGTCTGAATAGTTGGAGCAAAATATCCCAGTAAGTGTGTACGTAGATTAAGGTCTGCGATCTGCTCAGATCTTAATCTGTGTCGGACGATTCCAGTAGGTTGATGATTGCGGTTGTATAAAATTCAATCCATCCTTTCTCCAATAGTCCTCTTCCTCTGTCAACACATGGTCCTCACATTTTTTCCAGTAACTTTTATCAATATTTAATAGCGCGGACTGGGTTAGTATCTTGACGTCAGACAATTTGAATGTAGTATCGGCAGCTGCCACCTGTCCTTTAATGTTAGCCCACACAAGTTCTATAGGGTTTAAATGAGAATGATACGGCGGAAGTCTCAAGCACCTATGGCCATGCTCTTTTATCAACTTGTCGATTTGATATTTCTTGCTTTTTTACTCCTGTTTTACAAGGGACAACAAATGTAGCTAGAAATATGTTTCTGGAAATGGTATATTTTCCCTTCGGAGTCATATCTTTATTGCTTCCTTTGTGCTCGATGCCGTAGGTATTTTGTTTTCTTGGGCAACAACATTGTGATATGATGCATTGTCCATGATTAGACAAGACGGTCTATCAAAGGATCCATCCATCCATCATGTGCTATGCCGGTAAGCTTGGACGGTCATGTTTTGCCATCTCACTCGATCACAAGAGTCGTGGATCAACTCAGTGTTTCTGTCTCGACCATGCCACGAGGCCAAGCCATCCAGGTATTTGCTTCTAGGTCTTCTCCTTGGTCTGTTCCCCTCGATCTTGCCAGTTGTCACCAAGTTCTCCAATTCATTTCTTCTCATAACATGCCCAAAAAATTTTGACTGTCTGCGACTAATGTCTCTAATCAGTTTACGATCTTCATTTGTTTCTTGAAGGACTTGTTCATTGGTCTTTCTGGCTGTCTATGGTATTCTCTGCATTTTCCTCAGAAACCACATTTCCACAGCCATCAGATGTTTTTCAGCTTGACTGCTCATTGTCCAAGCTTCACATCCATATAAAAGTACAGGTTTTATGTAGCACCTCAACACTCTTTTTCTCGTTTCAATTGACATCTTTTTATTGGTCAGTATGTTTTTCAAGGGATGGAAGTACTGTATTCTCGAGCCAATCTCTAAATATATTACCATTCATCTCATTATGATAATCCCTATTGTCTGTATGCTTTGATACGAAAACGAGCCCAGTATTCTGTAGTAAGCCATTATGAGTACTACCAGCATAGGCTATGACCAAACTCTGTCTTTTATTACTAGGCACATAACGCTTTATCTTTCCATCCATTTATTGCCATTCCTTTTCACTTATGTAGCGCTCATTGATCCACGTCTCATCCAAATACACTATGTCATAATTTTCTTTGCGCATTTCCCTTATTTCATGTAGGTATCTGCTTCTCGTGGCTCCTAAATGCGGTTGCTCGCAAAGGATATTTCTACCTCCCTTGTACTTTCTAAAAGTGAAGCCTAATGTCCTTATAATTTTCCACAAAGTTGTTTTGGATAGCTCTATGTTATTGTTCTTTCTCAACAAAACCCTCAGTTTTCTTACAGTCACTGTTTCTTTGGCATTCATCATTTTTATAATAACTCGCCTTATGACATCCTTGTCAAAGCAATTGCCTTTCTACCTACCGTTGGTTTCATTCCAGATTCTTGCACCCATCGACGAAATGACCGTTTACTCAAACCCAATACATATACTGTTCTTTTTTTCGGGATTTGTAACAGTATGAAACAGTTTCCTGCGATCAGCTTCTTGACAAAAATATGTGTACAATTTCATAGCG
The DNA here is from genome assembly GCA_014155875.1 of Cepaea nemoralis. Lineage (NCBI taxonomy): Eukaryota > Metazoa > Mollusca > Gastropoda > Stylommatophora > Helicidae > Cepaea > Cepaea nemoralis. The sequence goes on from JACEFZ010024861.1 coordinate 345,709, forward strand.
ATGCTTTGAAGTCAGTTGTGTACAGAGGGGTGTGCGGGGGGGTGCTACGGCCCTGGGCATCCAGCCGACAGGGGGGCATCCAATTAGGGAGAGGGGGCAGCACAGTGCATTGGGAGGGGAGGAAAAATGAATTAGGGAAAGAACAATTAAGTGACATCCAATCAAGGGATTGGCCCCGGGCATAACAGAACCTCTGCACGCCACTGTTTGAAGTGTACACAATTTCACTTTCAATCCCATTGAACAATATTCACACATTCAAATATTAGCTTTTAATAATATATTCATGGTAAGATTTATTTATATATTTATTTATATAATCACGTTTCACGAAAGAACCCACATAGGAGACACCTCTGAACAATCCCATTTAACTGCGCGCAGTCTGTGCCAAAATGAAATCCACGAGACAATTTCAAAAAAAGCGCGGATGTGTCTTGGTGAAGCTGTAATACTTTTAAAATGATGGAATTAATCATATACATAATGATAAGGTTATATGCTAAATCTCATCATTTTCCCTCAGTTGGTTACTGAGATATGGAATTTTATATTGGGGAAAAAACAAAAACAAAAATAAACAGACTATACGTAATGTTCACAATAAATGATTTATCTAGGCCAAATGTGCTGGAACTCCATAACCTTGCATGATGTTCCACAATTTCTGAATCTGAACATAGCTGAATGCCTTCATGTAGTCTAATAAGTCAGAACGACTGTCTACATTGTACTGTCTCCATTTCTCAAAGATTGTTCTCGTGTTAAAGGCATGATCTGTGGTTCCTCTGGACGGTTTTAAACATGTCTGTACCTCTTATTACACATTCGCAATGTATTAAATAATTGGTTCCAGTGTCAGCTACAATTTGAGAGGGAATTATAGAAATATATAACACGTGATCGCCGTGACAGACAGACGAACGGGTGCGTGGCTATGTGTTGGGGTAAGTAGATACGGGGACAGTCAGCATTCAGTGTTCAATTATTGTTTCAGTCACTTATGAGATAGTCCTGAGTACACTAAAATTCTTCTTTATCATAACCAGACAAACAAACAACCGGGCCATCCATCCATCGTGTATCATGCCGATAAGCGTGGTCATGTTTTGTCATATCACTCGATCACCAGAGTCGTGGATCAGCTCCATGTTCCTTTCTAAACCATGCTACGTGGCAACGCCATCCAGGTATTTGCTTCTTGATCTTCCCCTTGGTCTCTTCCCTTCGTTCTTGCCAGTTGTCATCAAGTTCTCCAAGTTATTTCTTCCCATAATATGCCCAAAAAATTGTGACTGTCTATGTCTAATTTCTCTAATGAGATTACGATCTTCATTTGTTTCTTGAAGGTCTTATTCATTTGTTTTTCTGTCTGTCCATTGTATTCTTTGCATTTTCCCCAGAAGCCACATTTCCACAGCCATCGGATGTTTTTCAGCTTGTCTTCTCATTGTCTACGCTTCATATCCATACAAAAGTACAGGTTCTATATAGCACCTCAACACTCTTTTTCTCATTTCAGTTGATATCTTTTTATTGGTCAGTATGTTTTTCATCTTGCAAAAGGCTACCTTCGCAATGGCAATTCTGTTCTAATCTCTACAAGGCTTCTCCCATCAGATGTTATGACTGTTCCGAGATAACTGGACCAATTCACTTGCTTAAGAGTATGCCCATTTACTCGTATATCACATTGTATTATTTCCTTCTTCCCAGTGACGACCATAATATGTGTCCTCTTACTATTCAATTTTAACCCTAGTTGTTCACTGTGTGCAACAACCGCATTAACTAAATTTTTCAGGTCCTGTTCATTGTCTGCAATCAAGACTGTATCATATGCATATCTAATGTTATTGATGTATCTGCCATGACACAAAAGTTTAGTTAAGGAGAAGTGAGTTTATAGTAAGGGAATCAACCGAGTATAACAAGGTAAGACAAGAGTTACCTAACCTTGGGGCACCTAGTGTAATTGAGTGCTACTCAGCTCGAGTGACCAGTGGTGACCAGATTTCCTCGGGTAAAATTAAGTCGCACATGAAAAAAGTGTGACCACGCATAGCTGAGAAGCCCAGAAGATATGTGAGACCATTCGGGACTCAGGGCTCAAGCTGTTAACACCTGTTAGAAAGCTCAAGTTATACCAGCATTTCTCTACAAGTATTGACGAGTAACAAGAAAGATATCTGGCTGCGGTGAACGCTTGAAATGATGGCGCAGAAGAACAACTGATCCTCTTTACGACAAGAGATTTGTTACAACCTACTAGAATTTTCTACAATGGGCGATTCGCCAGTGCATTTGTTAAGTTTGTGCGTGTGGCAATATTTTACAGCCTTATTGTTGTGTGACGCAATGTGGTAGGACGATCTTCGCAGAAGAGAAAGAAACTGTAAGTTGGAAAACCCTTATTGTACTTAAGTGAGATGTTGATAAGGAATTACATTATGTTAAGATTTCTAGAAGTAAACATGGACCGAGAAATACACGCCATGGTCGAAAAGACTAGGGTCATCCCCGACAAAACCAATAACATCGTCTAGGGACTTAGTGAGCTGCGTATTGAACAATGCGAATCTCTGCCAGCGGGTTGCTGGAGCGGCAGGGTGTACTCAGCAAATACATTTTATGTCAGCATGACACGGTGTCCAGCGTCCGTTGTTTCAAATCTAGTAAGAATGTGCTGTATCACAAGACAAGCGCCATCACATTGAGAATATACTACATTGGTGAATGGCAGTATCGTCCCCTAATGTTGATTCCTTCCATATCTTCTATATTACACATCCCTGTCTCACATCTCTTTTTAATAGGCTGATATTGAGCTACTTCATTATCAATTCTGACGGCAGCTTGCTGTTTCCAATATATGTTTTTTACAAGTCTAAGGTCTTTCCCATCAATTTGTAGATCTTCAAGCAACCTTATCATGTCGACATCTCTCACTTTATCGAAAGCCTTTGTGTGGTCAATAAAGAAAATATATAGATCTTTATTTACTTCTATTGATTGATTGATTGATTGATTGATTTAGGAACCGACATCACAGCATTCGGGGCATTCCCATAAGCGTTCCGTCCCCATCCTCAGCAGCCAGCGAAGAGTTCCAACCCCAACAGTACCAGTAGCAATCTGATTATATGTGAGTCTCGCCTGTCCTCTAAGCGTCGAGCTTCGGCCAGATCCCCTCGTCACTCCACGCTGCTGCATTCTTGCCAGACCATGTGATCCATTTGCTCCTCCATGGTGTACACGTGCTCCCAGAAGGCCGCAACCACGTCTGCCTTATCATGCATCAATACTCCACCAAGTTTTGCAGAGCCAGCCAATCTGTCTGCCTGTTCATTCCCCAACACACCAGCATGCCTCGGAGAAAATATCCAGACAATGCTTGCCACCCGTGACTTCCGAAGCGAAGCAAACCCTCGGCACGAAGCTTGTCAGTCCTCACCCTACTCAGCATGCTTTCTGAGCCTGTTACAATCACGATGTGTGTGTGTGTGTGTGTCGTATTCTCCATCCAGCGGAAAGCTGCATTGACTGCCTCCACCTCCATTCTTAAGCTAGATGTTGTGGTATCATATGCCAGGCTCTCCTGTACCAAACGTTGACCATTTGTCTTTGCCAATAAACCACAGGCACTTCTACTACCTCTCAACACCGACCCATCTGTGTAGATAATCACATCACCCGGGCGAGCATTATCCTGAATTAGTTGCTGGATTTCCACTTCCGTGGCCCCTGCTGGCAACTCCCTGCACTCCAGGCTCAATGTGATTATAACTCTGCACAAGTCTGATTGCTCCGCTGGCACTCTGACCCACTCCTCTCCTCGCCTAATGTTCTTCAAGGGGCACACCTGTCTGATCTCTACAAGGCATCTCCCATCAGATGTTATGACTTATTTACTTCAATAGAACGTTCAGTTACTGTTCTCAGTATATACACAGCATTTACTGCTTTCTACAACCTTCTACAAGCCTTCTACAAACCCACATTGCTCTTCTCCTATTTCGGGTTGTATTATCTTCCTAACTCTTTGCATGATAATTCTCAGCAGAATCTTCGTGATGTGGCTCACCATACTAATTGTTCGATGTTGATCACATTCCAAAGCTCCTGATTTCTTCGGGATTGCAATAAATATAGAATTACATAATTCAGGAGGTATATCTCCAGTATCATATATTGCGTTCAGTAGTCTGGTGACTTGGTATATTCCATATTCTTATAAGGCATTTATAATTTCTATTGTGATGTTATCTGTACCCGGGGTCTTGCTAGTTTTCATATTGTTAAGAGTATTCTGAATTTCCATCTTCAAAATTGATGGTCCTTCATTATTATATTATTATTCCGATGATCATATTGTTCTTCTCATAAGGGTCTTTCACATAATTTGACCATTCATGTAAAATCTGGTCATTGTCTATTATGATTTTGCCATCTTTGGTTTAGATGTAACCCGTTGATGTGTGTGTGTGTGTGTGTGTGTGTGTGTTTTTGTTGTTAGTGGTGTCATTAATTCTTTTGTGCATTAATTTGGTATTCCGGGGGCTGTGTTGGTTTTCAATTTTCTTGCAATTTTCCTCAAGCCATGTTTCTTTTGCCTCTTTGCATAGCTTCCGAATTTTCCTGTGAATCTCTTCATATTTTTCCTTGTTATTTTTGATATTTCTTCTTATTTCCATGCGTTTTAAGATGTTTTCCATCAACCATTTCTTGTGTCCCATTATCTTTATTGTTGGGATGGTTGTTTCTGCAGCTTGGTTGACTGATATCTTTAATATTTTTCATAGGTCGTTGACATCTTGAAATAATATTTCCATATCGGACAATGCATCAAATCTGTTTCATACCACTATTTTCAATTTATCTTTTATCTCCTCGCTCTTCAGTGCCCGTAGATCAAATTTTGTGTTTCTTGGTGTATATTTGACTTTCTTTAATTTTCAAGCAAGCAAGCTTAAAATTAATTTATGTTCGCTGTAGGAGTCTGCGGTTGATATAGTTTTTGCGACTTTGAAGGCATTTCAAAATCTTCTGCTGATGAGAATGTAATCAATCTGATTACTGATCTTATGATCGGGACTCCTCCATGTCCATAATCTCCTTGGGTGATGTTGATACCAGGTGTTTCCAATAATCACATCATGTTCTTTTGCCCACTGCACAAGTCTGTAACCTCTTTCATTCTATTCCCCTAGTGCATACTTGCCCTTATGCATCCGTTCTGTTGATTTGCAACCGGACACAGAGAGACAAACAGGCAGAGAGACAGACAGGCAGATAGATAGACAGACAGACAAGAAGGTTTGGTAGGCAGTTAGGCAAAAGGATCAGTAGGTAGGTAGATAGAAAGGCAGACAGAGAGACAGAGAGATACAAAGTACATAATTAAGACCATTAAGAATAATATGAATGCTGAATGATATTTTCAACAGTGGATATTTACCGAGCGATATGCTGAAATCTGTATTTATAGCAATACCAAAGAGACCAGGAGCAATTGAATGCGAAGATTTTCGTACAATTAACTCATAAACCATGTCACTAAACTTCTACTCAGAATTATAATAAGAAGAACAAGAAAGAAAATAAAACTGAAATTAGGGAAGAACAGTATGGTTTTATGGAAGGAAAGGGTACAAACAATGCAGTATATATATATATATATATATATTACGAACATAATAGAAAGGTAAATAGAGAAACAGAGAGACATATATTTATGCTTCATAGATTATACTAAGGCATTTGATAAAGTAAAACATGATGGTGTATCCCGACATAAGTCAGAACTGATCAACTCCATAGGTAAATCCACCTCGCATGTGTCTTCCACTGACAAATGCAGCTAATATTTGTGGCAGTCAACTTCCGATTTTTAAGGTCCAGCCGTATATATAGGACAGTTTGTCCTGTATCACTTCCAACAGGCTGTTTACCCAGGATCCTGTTTAGCGATATCGTCCAACCACCACCTGCCTTTCCAGAGGTGGGAATGACAACAGAACACAAACCCAAGCATTAATACAACGTGTGGTGTGGTAACATTTTCGCAACACAAATATAAGAAACAAAGGGGAAGGAGAAGGGACTTGGTTTCCAATTGCTCCATCCCTCTTTGCTGATTGTAGAGTTATTCCAACTCCAAATGTGAGTAGGGTATCTTCTCACTTAGTATTCCTATTTGAGCTTGTTGCTGGGCTTTTCTGATGAGTGATGGTCATCCTGTCCATCCAAACTCTTTGATATTGCATTTGTCATAACTTTACAAGAATTTCTAAGACATCGGCCGTATATCTAGAATTCCTCGTCTCTTTCTTTAGCTGTAATCAGTATTAGGCCAAGGGCCATCAATCACACCAGTCAACCATCTCCTTTTTCTTGTGTACTGACATGCACAAGGCTTCTTAATCATCCTCATCATGTCCCCACTGGGGCAGCATTAAAATGTATATTCCAGCAATAAAATAACAATCATGAATAGAATACATAATTCTCATATCATATAAAACATATGGATCTTTCATGTATGAATAATAATATATTAATAATGCAAAGCCATTCTTGAGATTTTCTCTCATTCTTCAATACATAAGACCCAAACTGCAGCATGGTAAGTGTTCTGAACGATGTTGGCAATTTCTGAACATAAATCTTCGCCAATGCACCTACCGCAATGATGCGATGCGGACTGATTGCACCTCCTACCAGACATTTGAATATATATATGTATATATATATATATCATGTGCCATGCCGGAAAGCGTGGGCGGTCATGACTCGCTATTTCACTCGACCACTAGTGTCGTGGATCAGCTCAGTGTTCCTGTCTCGTCCATGCCATGTGGCCAAGCCATCCAGGTATTTTCCTCTCGGTCTGCCTCTTGGTCTGTTTCCTTCGATCTTGCCAGTTGTCACCAAGCTCTCCAATCCATTTCTTCTCATAACATGTCCAAAAATATTTTTGACTGTATACGTCTAATTTCTCTAATCAGTTTACGATGTTCATTTGTCTCCTGTAGTACTTGGTCATTGGTTTTTCTGTCTGTCCATGGTATTCTTTGCATTTTCCTCAGAAACCACATTTCTGCAGCCGTCAGATGTTTTTCAGCTTGACTGCCCATTGTCCAAGTTTCACATCCATACAAAAGAACATGCTCTATGTATCCCCTCAACACTCTTTTTCTCGTTTCAATTGACATCTTTTTATTGGTCAGAATGTTTTTCATCTTGCTAAAGGCTACTTTCGCCATGGCGATTCTTGTTCTAATCTCTTCAAGGCATCTCCCATCAGATGTTATGACTGTTCCAAGATAATTGTACCGATTCACTTGTTGAAGAATATTTCCATTTACTTGTATATTACATTGTGGCACTTCTTCCTTCCTAGTGACGACCATAACCTGAGTCTTTTTACAATTTAATTCTAACCCCAGTTGCTCACTGTGTACAACAACCGCATCTACTAATTGTTGCAGGTCCTGCGCATTGTCTGCAATTAATACTGTATCATCTGCATATCTAATGTTATTGATGTTTCGTCCTCCAATGCTGATTCCATTTATATCCTCTACATTTCTGAAAATATTTTCACTGTATAGGGAAAAAAGATCTGGAGACATCACACATCCCTGCCTAACACCTCTTTTAATTGGCTGATACTGTCCCACTTCATTATCAATCCTTATTGCAGCTTGTTGTTTCCAATATATGTTTTTTATAAGTCTAATGTCTTTCCCATCAATTTGTAGATCTGCAAGCATATCCACCATGCTGACATGTCTAACGCTATCAAACGCCTTTGTATAGTCAATAAAGCAAAGATGTATATCCTCGTTTACTTCTATAGCACGTTCAATAACTGTTCGCAGCATATACACAGCATTTAGTACTGTACCCTTTCCTTCTACAAACCCGCATTGTTCTTCCCCTATTTCTGGTTGTATCTTCTTCCTCACTCTTTGCATGATAATTCTTAGCAAAATCTTTGTGATGTGACTCATTATACTAATTGTTCTATGTTGATCACATTCCAAGGTTCCTGATTTCTTTGGGATTGCAATAAATACAGAGTTACATAATTCAGGAGGTATATCTCCAGTATCATATAATGTGTTCATCAGTCTGGTGACTTGCTCTAGTCCAAATTCTTCTAAAGCTTTAATCATTTCTGTTGTGATGTTATCTGCACCGGGGGCCTTGCCAGCTTTCATATGCTTAAGAACATTTCGAACCTCCATCTCCAAAATTGGCGGTCCTTCATTATTAAATCTAATATCATACTGTTCGTCTCTGTTATCATCATAAAGGTGTTTCACATAATCTGTCCATACATGTAGAATCTGGTCTTTTTCTATTATGATTTTGCCATCTTTAGTTTTTAGACACCCTGTTGATGTACTTGTTCTTTTATTAGTAAGTTCCTGAATTCTTTTGTGCACTAATTTGGTATTTTGACTGTTGTGTGGTTTTCAATTTCTAAGCACTTTTCCTCAAGCCATGATTCTTTTGCCTCCTTACATAATATTCTGACTTGTCTGTGGATTTCTTCATATTTGACAGAATTATTGTGTTGAGTCTTCTTGTTTCCATGGGGTGTAAAATTTCTTCAGTCATCCATTTATTACGACCCACCTTCTTTAATTTTGGAATAGTTGTTTCTGCAGCCACATTGATTGAATTCTTCAACATTTCCCATTGATCATCCACATCCTGGAATAATATCTCTAGATCAGACAATATTTCAAATCTATTCTGTACTTCTATGTTGAATTTGTTTTGTATTTCCTTGTCAATTTACACAAATCATATTTAGGGTTTCCTGTTATATACTTGACTTTCTTCAACTTTATCCTCAATGTTCCTGTGAGTAATCTGTGGTCACTATAACAATCAGCACTGGGAACTGTTTTTGCTACTGTTAGCGCGTTTCTAAATCTTCTGCTAATGAGAATGTAGTCAATCTGGTTTCTAATCCTGCTATCAGGACTCCTCCATGTCCATAATCTTCTAGGGTGTTGCTTAAACCAGGTGTTTCCTACAATCATTTCCTGTTCTTTTGCCCACTCCACGAGTCTGTATCCTCTTTCATTTCTCTCTCCTAAACCATAGTTTCCTACTGTGTATCTATCCCCTTGATTTCCTACTTTTGCATTGAAGTCCCCTATTATGATGTTTATTTCTGAATTTTTACATTTCTTTAAGGCAGCCTCTATGTCATTATAAAATTCTTCTACACTATCTTCACTGGATTCTCCTGTTGGTGCATATACTTGAATAATATTTATGCTAAAAGGTCTGCCACTTAATTTAACTAGTAGAACTCTGTCCGACACGGCCCAATATCCTTGAACAGATGTTGATGCTTTCCGGTCCAAAATAATTGCCACTCCCCTATGACGATCTTCACCTTCAGAATAAATAATCTTGAAATCGTCATCTATCTTGATGCCTGATCCTGTCCATCTCGTTTCGCACATACCTAAAATATTAATTTTTTCCCTTTCAATTTCTTGTTTTATGTTCTCTAATTTTCCGTCGTTGTTTAACGTCCTAACGTTCCATGTTGCTAATTTTAACGTCTCTGTCCTTGTCTTGCGATGATCAGTCTTTAAGCGAATCATGATATACTAGGCACTTTTAAAGAGGTAGTTTGCCGTTGCTTTCCTCTATGGCAGTGACCGTACTGGTCGGAGACCGCAGCCATTGACTCAAGAAGAGCTCTTCTGCCTGCCATCGTGAATTCGAGACCATGACCAACGAATATCTGTCGGCTGCCCTCAAATTTCACCTACCACCTGCCTTCCGTTGCTTCTTTTGAAAACTTCCAATAAAAGAGCACAAAATAACATCACATAATCCACAGGAAAACACTATTCGCAGGAAATCCATAGGAAATCACACGAAATCGAAAGGAAAACACTAAATAGCTTCCCCCCGAAAAGTACGCGCCATCCTGTCGCCATTGTTGTGTATATCATGCGTTTTCTTTAGTTCTTTCTTGAGATTATACTCATCCAACATGGCATTTCCCTAGCAATATTTATGAAAGGATTACATGTCCACCACACATATTGTGTGGTTACTAATATGTAAACAAGAAGACTGTACAAAAATGGCACGATAGCTCACGTTACAGATTAGAAGAAACGATTTCTCCAACATGAACTGGTCCATAAGATGCGATACCAATATTAGGTATTTGCATAGAGAAAAGTTTCTTGAAATGTACTTAGAGTTACTACTCTATAGCACACAGAATATTTGCATATTTATAGGCATTGACTGTGAGATAGTTTCACAATTCATAGAATAGTTATACATAGGAATTTGAAACTGTATAGCATAGGAAAATCGACAGCGAGGCAAAACATGGCCGCTTAGTTGAAAGCAATCAATCAGACCACCGGTTACATGAACTGATTTATCATTTTAACCATTCATATTTTAAACACAATGATATATGTACCTTATCAAAAGACATGATTACACATTCATAATGCATTTTCAAAGTACCTATCTCCAGAGAGTGAAATAGTTTAGGCTGTTTTTGTCCTCCCCAGCGGGGAGGCTTAGCGTGTGCGTCCTATGTTCTGTTTAACAAAATGTCGACTAACCCTTTGTTAAAATTTAGCGCCACCGCCTAGCCACTCGATCAATCATTGGCTTTCTATTTGAACTTAGATGACGTCACAGCGGTCAAGTCTAGCGCCGTTTCTCTCTCCCTTAGGTATGATGACGTCACAGCGGTCAAGTCTAGCGCCGTTTCTCTCCCCCTTAGGTATGATACTTAAGGAGTCAATACTAGGTAAATGTAAGGACGTTTTAATATACTACACTAACCATGTCGTTATGTCGTCTCTACAGTTACAATGTCTACCAGACCAATCTAACCATGTCGGTATGTCGTCTATACAGTTACATAGTCATCAGACAAATCTAACCATGTCGGTATGTCGCCTCTACAGTTACATAGTCATCAGGCCAATCTAACCATGTCGGTATGTTGTCTCTACAGTTACATGGTCACTAGGCCAATCTAACGATGTCGGTATGTCGTCTCTACAGTTAAGTAGTCATCAGATCAATCTAACCATGTCGTTATGTCGTCTCTACAGTTACATGGTCACTAGACCAATCTAACCATGTTGGTATGTCGTCTCATAATTTGCATGGTCACTAGACCAATCTAACCATGTCGGTATGTCGTCTCTACAGTTACATGATCCGCCAGATTAATGTAACCATGTCGGTATGTCGTCTCTACAGTTACAGTAGTCATCAGACCAATCTAACCATGTCGGTATGTTGTCTCTACAGTTACATAGTCATCAGGCCAATCTAACCATGTCGGTATGTCGTCTCTACAGTTACATAGTCATCAGGCCAATCTAACCATGTCAGTATGTTGTCTCTACAGTTACATGGTTACTAGGCCAATCTAACGATGTCGGTATGTCGTCTCTACAGTTAAATAGTCATCAGATCAATCTAACCATGTCGTTATGTCGTCTCTACAGTTAAATAGTCATCAGACCAATCTAACCATGTCGGCATGTCGTCTCTACATTTACATAGTCATCAGGCCAATCTAACCATTTCGGTATGTTGTCTGTACAGTTACATGGTCACTAGGCCAATCTAACGATGTCGGTATGTCGTCTCTACAGTTAAATAGTCATCAGATCAATCTAACCATGTCGTTATGTCGTCTCTACAGTTACATGGTCACTAGACCAATCTAACCATGTCGGTATGTCGTCTCATAATTTGCATGGTCACTAGACCAATCTAACCATGTCGGTATGTCGTCTCTACAGTTACATGATCCGCCAGATTAATGTAACCATGCCGGTATGTCGTCTCTACAATTACATAGTCATCAGGCCAATCTAACCATGTCGGTATGTCGTCTCTACAGTTACAGTAGTCATCAGACCAATCTAACCATGTCGGTATGTCGTCTCTACAGTTACATAGTCACCAGACCAATCTAACCATGTCGGTATGTCGTCTCTACAGTTACATAGTCATCAGGCCAATCTAACCATGCCGGTATATCGTCTCTACAGTTACATAGTCATCAGACCAATCTAACCATGCCTGTATGTCGTCTCTACAGTTACATAGTCATCAGACCAATCCCACCATGTCGGGATGTCGTATCTACAGTTACATCGTCCGCCAGAATCACATGGCACCTATTTTCGTATTCCCGAATCATTGACCAGGCAGTGGCGGCGAGTCTCTGTGACAAGCCTTCTCATTTATTTTATTGTCTCTGCTATGGGCGGGGGGTTTACAGCCCTGAGAAGGAAAGTAATGTTCTGGAAGATAGATAGGCGGATGTAATTGTGGCTTTCTTCCGTAGTGAGACGTACAGGTGAGCAAAATACCATTTGTATTGCCTTTTTATATTGATTACTCCAGAAATATGTAGCTTCAGTCAGTGGTTGTTGTAAGTTATCGTCATGAATTGTGTTCTTTAATGATGAGTACTGACAAAGCTTTTGATGTAAGCATGTGCAAGGAAATTTCTCATTTTCTTCCTTGATTACAACCCATTTCTCTATAATAGGGTCTTTGTACGTTGATATAACGAAGATTGCCTTTGGCCGTGCCAAGAAATAACGGCTATGACAAGAATACATTTATTTTGCGTTTACTTTCAAACATGAATGAAAACATTTGTCATCCTTCTTCAAGATGTATGGATCTTTACAAAAGATTAAAATGAAGGTAACGCCCCTGCACTAAGCAAGGCACATTATGTATTCATATTTTCTGGTAATATGTACGGACTCCTTTCTTTTCTGAGTCATCATTCCTCTTTTTATGATATATATATATATATATGTTTCTCTCTCTCTCTCTCTCTCTCTCTCTATATATATATATATATATATATATATATATATATATATATATATATATATATATATATATATATATATGTTTCTCTCTCTCTATATATATATATATATATATATATATATATATATATATATATATATATATATATATATATATATATATACGCCTGTTTGTCTATCTGTCTCCCCCCCCCCCCTCTCTCTCTCTCTCTCTATATATATATATATATATAGAGAGAGAGAGAGAGAGAGAGAGAGAGAGAGAGACAGATAGACAAACAGGCGTATATATATATATATATATATATAGAGAGAGAGAGAGAGAGAGAGAGAGAGAGAGAGAGGGAGACAGATAGACAGACAGTCGTAGATAGCGGGACAGACGTAAAGAGAGAAAGAGAGAGACGTAGAGAGAGAGAGGAGAGAGAGAGAGGGGGAGGGGTACTGAACACGTATGTGTAATGATTATTCTTGTCCGCAGTAAAGTCTTGCTGTAACTTCCTATAATTTGACAACGCAGTATTTTGTTTTTCACTGTGTTATCACACCTCAGTATTGGTGTATCTTCCTGTGTTGTCACACCGCAATATTGATGTAACTTCGTGTGTTGTCACAACTTTGTATTGATGTAACTTCCTGTGTTGTCACAACTTTGTATTGAGGTAACTTCTTGTATTGTCACACCTTTGTCTTGATGTAACTTCCTGTGTTGTCACAACTTTGTATTGATGTAACTTACTGTGTTGTCACAACTTTGTATTGATGTAACTTCCCATATTGTCACACCTCATCATTGATGTAACTCACTATGTTGTCAGAACTCAGCATTGATGTAACTCCCCATGTTGTCACACCTCAGCATTGATTTAACGTCCCATGTTGTCACGACTCTGTGTCGTTTAACTTCCTATGTTGTCACAATTCATTATTGATTTACTTCCTAAACTTATTATTGATGTAACTTCCTATGTATTCATTGCGACATTCATTCTAATGCCAATACGTGCCGGGACGAGGATAGACCCTCTACTGAAGCAGTCCCCACCTAATGTAAAGGCTAGGATATTTGTTAGTAACGAATCTTGTCGAGGATCAAACACACTTCCTGCGATTTGTGAGGCGGACATTCAGACCCAAGATCCATAAGCTCCGTATGTATCTGTCACTTGATGTGATAGATGCTTGCTTCTCCCGGACTGTCCTATGTTTATGCTTTAGTCCAACATCTCTTGGATTACCCTCTGTGGCTGCTGCAATCCAACATCTCTCGGACTGCCTCTGTGGCTGCTGCAGTCCAACATCTCCCGGATCACCCTCTGTGGCTGCTGCAGTCCAACATCTCCCGGACCACCCTCTGTGGCTGCTGCAGTCCAACATCTCCCGGACTACACTCAGTGGCTTATGCAGTCCAACATCTCCCGGACCGCCCTCTGTGGCTGCTGCAGTCCAACATCTCCCGGACTACACTAAGTGGCTTATGCAGTCCAACATCTCCCAGACCGCCCTCTGTGGCTGCTGCAGTCCAACATCTCCCGGACTACCCTCTGTGGCTGCTGCAGTCCACAATCTCAATTCACCCCCAGCACTATCCTCCTCCATGATGGTACCAAACAAAGTGGGCGGTGGCTGCAGGGCTTTGTCAGTGTGTTCCTGGGAAGGTGTGATTTATTTGATTATGATATCTCAATTTTCTAGCTAAGTATTCTTCTTCTTCTTCTTCTTCTTCTTCTTCTTCTTCTTCTTCTTCTTCTTCTGCTTCTTCTTCTTCTTCTTCTTCTTCTTCTTATTTCGTTCGTCAGATATTTTTGTGTGTTTTCGACGTAATTGCTGTGTGTCAATTTCAGTTTACAGCAGAGCTGCGATATTTATATTTTCAGGTCGACAAATCCGACTATTTAGAGCGTGTGTGTACCGTGTTAACTTTCTCGGTATTCGTTGTTCTGATTTCATTCACACAGGGAAAAGTCTGAACTTGTTCAATCCTAATAGTTGTGCTCTGGATTTGTTTGGCAATCATCATCACTGAAGTCTGCCTGCACTTATCGTCATGCCAAATACAATAGCTGCGCTAGTGTTCCTGGTGAGCAATGCTTGAAGTGATTCCTTCTGTGATAAGCAGACATGATCGTCCCATATTCACCCACTGATGACTTCAATCACCACCCAGTTCTTCCTGGTCCCATCACCCGTCATCTCTGCTGAATAAGGCTCCCATATTTCAGTACAAGCACATAAACTATTTTTCACGCCATAAGGCTGTGCGACATATTTGAGACCGACCGGCACTGAGGACTGAGCAATATCACTCCAACTGTTCTACTTCCAAGAAAACCTCCTACGACCCATGTTCAGGGTGTATCTATTTGGCAAACAAGGCCACAGAAAACTGCCTGCTATCCATGTTCAGGGTGTATCTATTTGGCAAACAAGGCCACAGAAAACTGCCTGCTATCCATGTTCAGGGTGTATCTATTTGGCAAACAAGGCCACAGAAAACTGCCTGCTATCCATGTTCAGGGTGTATCTATTTGGCAAACAAGGCCACAGAAAACTACCTGCGACCAATGTTCAGGATGTATCTATTTGGCAACCAAGGACCCAAAAAAAAAAAAAGTAAATACCCGCCTCGGGAAAGTACGAACACATGCCCACTGCCGACATGCCGGTGTGCTAGCTACTGCCCCACCGCGGCAGCCCTCCGACACAGCCGTGTATAAATAACGGACATGTCTACCTATGATAACACCTGCCCTTGGCGAAAACTTGGTGACTGTCTCACTATGTACGTAGAGATAGACACTTGGTCAATTCAGTCAAACAGTCTAGATATAGGTAAATGTTTGGTCAGTTCAGTCAAATCATGTATAGGTAGACGTTTGGTCAATTCAGTGACAGTTAGTTTATGTGTAGGTAGACACTTGGCCTATGCAGGGACAATTAGTCTGTTTCGCTGTAGGTTAGGACAATTAGTCTGTTTCACTGTAACTTAGGACAATTAGCCCGTTTCACTGTCAAGTGAAGTTAGTTGCATGTCCTTTACAGGACGTTGCAGTCAACACCAACATTGCTTACTGTTGCGATGTCTTGACAAGTTTACGTTCAGTAGTTTGCCTTTGCTTTCTGAACGACCGGCACCCATACCATTTCGTAAAAAACCAAAGCAACGCTGTCTGCTGCTAAATCGTGCGTAGCTGTTTCGAACGCGGGATCACGAACCGCTCAGTAACCTCTGTAAGTTAGAATAATTAGTCTGTTTCACTGTAAGTTACCTCACCACAGTTACAAATATAACGTTTACAGAACTGACCTTTCGCAGTGTAATGTATTCACGCGAGTTTGCTTCTCGCCCAACTAACAGTCCTTCATAACGTTACAGAGAACTAGCTACTAACTGACACCTCTCCATACGCGATGTTCTCCGAGAAATAAGTGGGCATTTGAGCAATTAATCAGGGACTAATGGCCGTGTAATGATCCTTCTTCTTCTTCTTCGTTCATCCGGAGTTTTTTTTTTCCGGATGTGATTGCGTTGTGCCTGTTTACAGCAGAGCTGCGTTCTTGCGCCGTTAGGCCGACACATCCGACTTCTGTGGGCATGTGTTGACCGGGTTAACCTTCCCGGTAATGATCCTATATTGAAGATTTCCATAAATGCTGTGGAGATATCAACACATGCACGCTTGAATTGTCTACTTAAATACGTCAAATAAATTTACACGGGGAGTCAAATCAGAATAGCCAACCGACACAGAGCGTGTGCTATAAGTTCTGCATGCTGAGGGAAATGTTGAGGAGGGAATATGAGCCCTTATTAACTAACAGCTTCATGTGCAGTGAAGGCGATCTAACAAGCTAGCTATCTAAAGCACACAAAACAGCACCTTCTACCGCAAGGGGTGAACCAACGATAACTTAAGCACTCAAAACAGGACCTTCTAGTGAAAGGGGTGAAACAGCGATAACTTGAACACACAAAACAGGACCTTCTAATGCAAGGGGTGAAGCAACGATAACGTAAGCACACAAAACAGGACCTCCTAGTGAAAGGGGTGAAACAACAATAATTTAAGCACACCAAACAGGACCTTCTAGTGCAAGAGGTGAAACAACAATAACTTAAGCACACAAAACAGGACCTCCTAGTGAAAGGGGTGAAACAACAATAACGTAAGCACACAGTCTAGTGCAGTGGGGTCAAATGCAATCGCTCAGCGGGCCAAACCTCAAATCACACGTAAGGTTGCGGGCCGAACAGGATAAACATTCAATAAGCCGAAAATTGAACCTTTTTCAAACATTAATATAAACTGAAACAGAAAAACTTTTTAATAATAAAAAAATCATTGGTAGACACATTTTCACTCTTATGTCTGTTTGTCAGAGCACGATGTTTGGCATCTTTTCTTGGCTACAAATTCGTTTATGTTGGGAGTAACGTTCTGTATCATTGAGATTCTCATGATGGACTGCAAGTGTTCATCAGTGAAACGACTCCTGTGTGATGTTTTGTTAATCTTCATCACAGAAAACAGCTGCTCACACAGATACGTGCTACCAAACATGCTCAAGTTTCGAGCCTCCATGGGGAAGAAGCCGTGGCAAGTCTTCAGGAATGAAACGAGTGAACTGTGCAGACCCACTGTGTCGTAGTTTGCCTTTAGTGTCCCATTACACTGCAGCTCTATTAACACAAGACGTCACACACTTTCATCATGCAGCGCTTCACAAACTCTCCTTCTGTAAATGGTCGGCCTGATTTTGCCATCTCCTCCGCCACAATAAAACTTGCTTTCACAGCAGCTTCAGTTTGTGATTTTGCTTTGGTGAAAAACATCTGCCGTGATGTTAGATGCCTCTTCCATTCTTCTACCTTCTGTAGCTTCTGTTCTGCATTCATGCTGTTTAACTTAATTTGATGTTTAGTCTCATAGTGCCGTCTCAGATTATATTCTTTTATTACAGCCACATTATCTCCACAAATTAGACACACAGGTTTACGGCCAATATCAGTAAACATATATTCAGCCTCCCATCGGCTTTGACAGGCTGTTTTCAGGATCAACGTTTCTCTTGGTCATTTCAAAGACTAACTTTGATTTTAAAAAAGATTGTGCATCTACCGACAAACGCTTGATTGACATCAGGTTAGCCGTAGCGGGAAAAGGTGATATAATAGCCGAGCACTAAACTACTTTCATTTTTTATGCGCCAATCCAAAACGAGCAACTTATTCTGATCGAAGCGAGAACGCTCTCAGGTAACCTATCATTCGATAAGGCTCCTAATTTCGGAATTTGATGTACACTTTATATCGTGGCCATTAAACAATATGTTTGCCTAAATTTATCTCTCTGGCCGAATACATTTTACGTCGGTTGAGACCTCTCGGGCTTGATATGATTGTACGCCGGGCCTGATGTGGCCCGCGGGCCTTGAATTTGACACATGTGTTCTAGTGCAAGGGGTAAAACTACAATAACTTAAGCACACAAAAATTGACATTCTTGTGCAACTGGTGAAACAACAATAACTTAAGCACACAAAACCGCACCTTCTAACGCAAGAGGTGACTCAACAACTACAAGTCGTAGGTTATGTAGAGGTAGAGACATCAATGATGTGTCAGGTCTTAGATAAGATACCCAGCGGCAATTATTAATACAATTTAACAAACTATTGTCAGTCAAGACGGCAAGGTGACAGTAAGACGGGCCAATTCATCGACAGTTCCATTATGTAGAGGCAGATATTCATGTAGTATTCGTCACACAATGAGGCATACGTCATCATAGACATGCAGATAAGCGTGGGCGGCCATGTTTTGTCATCCAACGCGATCACTAGAGTCGTGGATCAGCTTTGGGTATTGTGTATTTGTCTCGACCATGCCACGTGGCAAAACCATCCAGTTATTTACTTCTCAGCCTTCCCCGTTTTCTCTCCCCCTCAATCTTGCCAGATGTCATCAAGATCTCTAATTTATTTATTCTCATAAGATGCCCCCCCCCCCCCCCAAAAAAAAAAGAACTTGGTATATAGTAACATAGTATGGTATTCGACGCTATACCCATATTTGTATAAACCAATGGGCACGCTGGGGGTGATGTGGTCAATACGACCGCTGTTACTTCCTATGATATTTCTGGCTACTCATTTTAGCCTGGGTCTATGTGGCAGCCCAGGTCAGTGAAACACAATCCCCGTTCTAAACAAGGACTGGCACACAGGACTACCCGACCGGCAGGCAAGGGTGCTAGCTTTTGCACTACCACCACTCCCATTGACTGCTTCACTTTGTTAACACACACACACACACACACACACACACACACACACATTAAGACACACACACACACTGCTTGATGGGGGTTCCAGCTGAAAACCGTACTTGCGGACTAGCGTGCTAGCCACTGCGCCCACAACTATATATACATGTCTGTGTATGAGTGTGTTTCTGTGTGGGTGGTTGTGTGTGTTTTGAGTGTCTTTTCGAAGTGTTGAATAGCCCTATAATGACTGTAGATGAGAGAGAGAGAGAGAGAGAGAGAGAGAGAGAGAGAGAGTGTGTGTGTGTGTGTGTGTGTTCGGGCACCTCATCACCATCCACACATCTGCTCTAGCCGTGTGTGACATTACAGACAGATTTCCCTGAACTGTGCGGTCAGTGGCAGGTAGTTTTGGGTCAAACACGCTTTATAGTCCTCAGCGCTGAGTGATTAAACAGTGCACGAGATTCCGACGAGGCGCCAGGCAATTAATTGTTCCACCTAACAAGTCTGGAAAGAAACAATGCAACACTACTGTGTGCGGGACTCTGAGGCCAGTGTGTGAGCAGATTGTTCACGCTGTCCTCAGTGTGTGAGCAGATTGTTCACGCTGTCCTCAGTGTGTGAGCAGATTGTTCACGCTGTCCTCAGTGTGTGATCAGATTGTTCACGCTGTCCTCAGTGTGTGAGCAGATAGTTCACGCTTTCCTCAGTGTGTGAACAGATTGTTCACGCTGTCCTCAGTGTGTGAGCAGATTGTTCACGCTGTCCTCAGTGTGTGAACAGATTGTTCACATTGTCCTGAGTGTGTAAGCAGATTGTTCACTAGTCTTTGGGTTGAGAACTAATTAACGAGCTTGTATGATACGTGAGTTCGTCTGCGAACATGATTGGACATCTCGGGACGTCAGCCCCATGACTGCACCATGATGTATGTCTAGGCGACATGTGCGTGTATGCGGGCGCCGTGCAGTAAATTAGAGATTAACTACGTTTTAACGTTATTCATATTGTGTTCTGCAAAGTCACGACACAGAACTAGATGACACGACCCAAAAAACGCCTTGTGTGATTCCAACTGTGTTCAGGCGAATCTTGTTATTTTCTGTCTGGATACTCTGCATTTGCCGGCTTCGTGGCTTAGAGGTTATGACTTTTCTCCCTAATCTCGTATACTCTCTTAAGATAACGTGATGACGGTGAGAATCAGCAGTGGTTCGAATCGCATCGGTAACTTACGGGGCATGTGAGCCGGTCGCTCAGAAAGCAATGGCAAACTACTGAGCGTAATCTTGCCAAGAAATTAACATACAGCTGAAAGATGCTGGTGTTGACAGCGATGTCCTGTAAAGGATATGCAAAAAACAAAAACCAAAAAAAACTGCATTTATTTCAACCAACGTGAACGAAGGCACATAATCCGGTCCTCTACTTTTGAACAGATACAGATTCCCTCCATCACCATTCCCCACCCCCGATAAACCCCCGCCACCTACCCCTTTCCCCAACCCCCACGGCAGATAGAATGAGTGAATGAACCTTGACGAGAAAAAGGATGTAAGCTTTCATACTCAGTATATGCGTCTACCATGTTATTGTCTGTAATGCTTTGTCTTATCGCCCACGTCGTCACCCGTCATTTATTCAATAGTCGTTCACCGTCGAAGTCGTTCATGCAATCATTGAAGCGTAGATCTCAGATGTCTGCTTGTTATCTTCACTCTCTGCCATTCACACATGGACACAAGCAGAAAGATCCTGGATGTTTGATGGTTACCCACATCCTCTGCCATCTGTAACATGGACACAAGCAGCCAGATCCTGGATGTCTGATGGTTACCTTCACACTCTGCCGTGTGTCACATGGACACAGTCAGGCAGATCCTGGATGTCTTGTGGTTACCTTCACTCTTTGCCGTGTGACACATGGACACAGTCAGGCAGATCCTGGATGTCTTGTGGTTACCTTCACTCTTTGCCGTGTGACATATGGACACAGTCAGCCAGATCCTGGATGTCTGATGGTTACCTTCACTCTTTGCTGTGTGACATATGGACACAAGCAGCCAGATCCTGGATGTCTTGTGGTTACCTTCACTCTTTGCCGTGTGACACATGGACACAAGCAGCCAGATCCTGGATGTCTTGTGGTTACCTTCACTATTTGCCATGTGAGACATGGACACAAGCAGCCAGATCCTGGATGTCTTGTGGTTACCTTCACTCTTTGCCGTGTGACACATGGACACAAGCAGCCAGATCCTGGATGTCTTGTGGTTACCTTCACTATTTGCCGTGTGACACATGGACACAAGCAGCCAGATCATGGATGTCTGATGGTTACCTTCACCCTTTGTCATGTGAGATATGGACTCAGCCAGCAACAGAGACGCCATCATTGCTAGATGTTGGATATCAACTCAGCAAATCAGATGTCATCATAACTAGATGCTGGATATAAACTCCGCAAAGCAGATTTCATCATAACTAGATGTTGGATATAAACCAGCAACATCGACATCATCATTGATAGATGTTGGATATAAACTCAGCAAAATAGATGTCATTATAACTAGATGTGGGATATAAACTCACCAAAGCAGATGTCATCATAATTAGATGTTAGCTATAAACCAGCAACAGCGACATCATCATTGCTAGATGTTGGATATAAATCAGCAACACAGACGTCATTATATCTAGATTTTGGGTATAAACCTGCAACAGAGACGTTATCTTTGCTTGAAGATGTATATAAACTCAGCAACAGAGGCGTCGTCATGGCTAAATGTTGGATATAAACCAGCAACACAGACGTCATTATAGCTAGATGTTGGATATAAATCAGCAACAGAGGCGTCATTATAGCTAGATGTTGGATATAAACCAGCTACAGAGGCGTCATTATAGCTAGATGTTGGATATAAACCAACAACAGAGACGTCATCATTTGCTAGATGTTGAATATAAACCAGCAACAGAGACCTCATCATTGCTAGATGTTGGATATTAAGCAGCAACAGAGACGTGATGTTCATATCACTGAGATGATAGGACGCCTCAGACCCGCAGACGTTAGGACGCCATGTCCATGAGTACTGCACAATATTCAGGTGAGCTCTGGTGTGACCGTGCACCGATGATACTTTCCATGAAGTAGAAAGATTTAGACACTTGCCTAAGCGAATATGTGCAGAGCCATTTCTCTGCCAAGGGTTATTAACCGGTTGAAAAGAAACCAAAAAAAAACTATTATTGCTTTAAACAGTGATAAAATGTTTTCTCATGCTCTTTCAGTTGCTTCATTTGAGCAAGTACAAGTAAAGGGTACTTCTTTAATAGAACAAACGACGCTCCAGTTGCCTTTTATTCCCAAGATATTTTCTCTTACCAGTGTTAGCCAATGTTACAATTCCGTGCTGATGTGGTTTTAAACTCATGATTAATGGAGATTTCAACTCATGACCAGTGGACCTGCAGACGAGCGTGTAGCCACTATGCTACCGGTGTTCCCAATAGACCTGCAGGTGAGCGTGTAACCACTAAGCTACCGGTGTTCCCAATGGACCTACAGGCGAGCGTGTAGCCACTATACTACCGGTGTTCCCAATGAACCTTCAGGCGAGCGTGTAGCCACTATACTACCGGTGTTCCCAATAGACCTGCAGGTGAGCGTGTAACCACTATGCTACCGGTGTTCCCAATAGACCTGCAGGCGAGCGTGTAACCACTATGCTACCGGTGTTCCCAATAGACCTGCAGGCGAGCGTGTAACCACTATGCTACCGGTGTTCCCAATGGACCTACAGGTGAGCGTGTAACCACTAAGCTACCGGTGTTCCCAATGGACCTACAGGCGAGCGTGTAGCCACTATACTACCGGTGTTCCCAATGGACCTGCAGACGAGCGCGTAGCCACTATGCTACTGATGTTCCCAATGGACCTGGGATTCTGGATCAACCTTGCCCAAAATGGTACCACGAAATGGCATAGGAAGTAAAGACGTTCGACGTGATACCGACCACATGACCCACTTAGCGACGTGTTGTCTATGCAAGTATGTGTCTATCCCCCAGATACTCAATGCGTCTTAGGCTTTAAAAGCGACCTTTTCTAACTTTCCATGTAATGAGATGAGAGTCATTGGAAAACATCGTGACCAGATCGGTGGCAAAAGCGTCAGAAACAGACCTAGAGACATGATGCTGGATGAACTGAGACGCTGGCATGGAGGAATACCATCAGCAGAGTTGATCCATGACACCATGGACCGAGATCTGCCGAGAGACACCAGCCCCTACGACAGTTAGTTGTATGTCCGTTACAGGACCTAGCACTCAACCACAGCATTTTTGGCTGTTCGTGATTCCCGGGCAAGTTCAGTAGTTTGCCATTGCTTTCTGAACGATCGGCACCCATACCATTGCATAAAATACCAACGCAAGACGATCTGCTGCCAAATCACCCGCAGCTGTGTTTCGAACGCGGTATGCGGGATTACGAACTGCGTCTGTAACCTCATGATGATAATAGCTTCAATAATGCCCGTAGATGGATCTCTCACACTGGACAAGGGAGATGTGTTAAAAACTATATCCGGACCTTTGCTAGACGGCGAAACAATAACATAAAACAACAGAAGCGACAGTGCTTGAGTTTGGATTTAATTGTGGTTTCAGGAAAGAGGGATGTACGAGGGGACTAGTCTTACCTAACTGCAAGCAGTGCACAAAACGGAGCGACCAGCATTATCGTCCGACATTTGCTGAGTTAGACGCCTCTGCAACCAGTGCATGGGACGACCAGCAATATCGTCCGACATTTGCTGAGTTAGACGCCTCTGCAACCAGTGCATGGGACGACCAGCAATATCGTCCGACATTTGCTGAGAGTAGACTGTCCCTGCAACCAGTGCATAGGGACGACCAGTATTATCGTCCGACATTTGCTGAGGTAGATGTCCCTGCAACCAGTGCATGGGACGAACAGTATTATCGTCCGACATTTGCTGAGGTAGATGTCCCTGCAACCAGTGCATGGGACGACCAGTATTATCGTCCGACATTTGCTGAGGCTGACGGACTATCTATGACTTTGTCTAAAGTACCATTATGTTCATTCTTTGCAAACATATAGACTGTAACACGTCCTCTATCACTAGACATTTGACTTAAAGAATTTATGTAGAACAATAAAGCAGATAGTCGTTACAGCCCTAGTAATCATTAGATGAAAAATTTATCACAGTAACAAGAACACAATTTTACAAACGAAAGAATATTTTATAGGATAAGTTCTTCGCAGTTTAGTATTGTACACAACTAATTCTAATATCTGATTGAAAACTAATAATAAAGCTATGGAAACTGATTTGTGCACAAAAACCCCGAAAAGAACGTCCGGCAGCCAAAACGAGTAAATTAAATGTTTGTGAAAGGGGCTATCACACAAAGACGATTAATCATAAACACCAGAAATAGAAGAGGCAATCAGTGTGTGTGTGTGTGTGTGTGTGTGTGTGTGTGTGTGTGCGTGCGTGCGTGTGCTCGCGCGCGCTCTACTGTGAGAAGTGGAAAACGAGTATATTGTTACGACTCGAAAGATTAATGGGAAAAGAAGTTAGAAATAGACAGCAAGAGAAGATCCTTAATGGCTGTCCCTCACGGCATGGAGAGATAGCCCAGGGCGTGAGTTGATACATTCTGGCTGAGACTGCCAGATGTTGTGAAGCATAGCTGAGTTGAGTTGAGTCAAACACCGACATTACAGCACCCCGACATTCCCATACGTGCTCCGCCCTCATCTTCAACAACCAGTGAAGAGTCCCAATACTAATGGTGCCAGCTGCAGTCTGATGATGCGAGCGTCAGGACTTCCCTAGGAGGACTGAGTGTCGGCCGGATCTTCTGGTGTCAAACATATTAACCATATATCCAGTAATCCTCATGGCTCGAAAAGGGACGCTGCACTTTTTCTTATTACATGGCAAGGTACTTGATGATGCTGTTAAGGTCTTTATCATGAGCAAAGAAAAATATATAGAACAATGCAAGCAAGTAGATGGACTCATGTTACGAATTGCACAGGAGAGTGTAAAAGGCACTTAATAACATGACATAACACATATCGCGTGCTTGAGGATGACTAGCAGAGGATGGCTGTCGGGGTATTTCTGGCAGCAAATTCCGCATTACCTGCCACGGAATCTAGAGTAAAGACCGCACAACCGTCTGCCGGCGTGTGGAGCACATATGTAACCTTCACTCCAGGGCTGGGCGTGGTTCGGTAATGAGCTTAGTGTCTTCTAGCAGTTCCAGAAAAAAACCTGCTACATGCCAAGATTCACAATGGGCTCTAGTGATTAGAGACAAGGATGAGAGTCGTGTGACACGGCATACGGCGATAAGTACCAAGACTTCAGGGCGAGCGGGCGGTTTCCAGTACAACATGCTATTTAGAGACAGCCAGCTATTTAGAGACATCAGATGTAGCAGAACAAACAGACAGATAACGTACTGTACTGAGCAATTGTCGGAGTCTGCGTCTGAAGTGTTAGGGAACGCAGTTTCACAATTTCCCGAGACACCGAGTCGAAGGTTCAAAATCAGCAGCAGTCGATTGAGAAGCCGTTCGCTTAGCGTTGATTTAGATCGTGTGATGTCTCTGAGAAAGCAATGACATATTATTGAAGATAGAACAATTACCTAGTAAATCACATAAAATGTTGGGGATGATTGCATCCTCATGTAAAGGACATTCGACAAAGTTTGACTGGGGAAATGGCAGCCACGACAACAAAGTGACTAGAGCGTTTGCCTCCCGCCTCTGTAGCAATGTGTTCGAATCTCTTCGTGACAGGGATTAGTTAGACAATTAATCCGGACTCTCAGGATGACGTAACCTAAACTGGGTACCGGGAAATATTCTGGAGAGGAAAGACGACCGGCGTGATATTGACCAAATTATCCATTGACAGCCGTTTGGTCTACACAACTTTGGGATCTAGTATACCTACAGCGCCTTAAGGCGTGGACGAGGGTCATTTTCTGTGACTGTTACTGGAAAATGTGTGAGTTCCTTGCAGATACTACTGTGACATACTTCAAAGAAATTCGAGTGTAACACAAGTCAACATTTTTTACAGACAGCTGTTGCGACATACTGTACAAAAATACGAGTGTAACACTAGTCATCACGTTTTTACAGATATTGTTGTGACATACTGTACAGACATATGAGTGTAACACTAGTCAACATTTTCTTTGCAGATACTGTTTTTACATATTGTCAAAATGTATCGTTCTACTCCTAACTCAAGCCAGAGTCCGGAGAATCTCAGCTCAGTGCACGAACTCCGTTGCACCGGCGAGGATCATGAAATACTTTGGGTAGATTTTTAACTCGAAATTTTGCCCGGGCAGCGCCGTTAGGCTAGTCTTTTTCGATGTCCAACTCCCAAGGGATTTTTTACGTGCGCAACGATACACAGGGACGTCCAATCTTACTACCCAGAAACCAGGGGAAATTGTTTTATAGTCGTCCACGTGAAAAACATCCCGGCCCTTACCGGGGCTTGAACCCGGGACCTCCAGCACTCGAGGCGGACACCATACTTTGAGACCACTCAACTCCCCATACTAATAATATATTATATAATTTTATTATATTATTTTTATTTATTATATATCAATTTAATAATTTATTAAAATACATTATTTTAATATTAATTTATTATATTATTATTATATATGTTATAATTATATTATAATATATACTAACAGCATACATTATACTAATAATGTATGCGTGTTTAATTCTTTGGCGTGAGCAGTTAGTCTTTCTACTTGAGCATGATAAAATACCGGTAATTGTGGTTTCATACTCGATTAGTTGATGTTTCGACATAAAATGATAGAATAAATAAAAGCATTATTTAAAGTTCACATATAAATGTTTTTAAAAGGCTCACTTGAATCCATTCCATCATTATTCAATCGCTGTTCGAGCTCTCTTTGCTTGCTGCTTGTAGTCAATCGATGAGATGTCTCTTGTCACAGTCCAACATTAATCAGCAAGCATTGAAGGACTCCAGCTGCCTTGATACCTTGTCTCCATAGCAGCAATGTCCTGATTACATCGTTCACTATACTCATCACTGACAGTTCCACAGTTTGACGTAAAGAAATCCAGATGAGAATTTGCAAGACAATTTGCAGCCAATACTCATACTTCCTGAAGAAGATTTTCTACAATGTCATTGTAATGATCAGATCTGTTATTTCCAAGAAACTTGTCCACCAATGACTTAAATGTTAGTCATGCTGCTCTTTGCTTCCCGTGCAACACGAAACAACGTCACCATGAAGAAGTTTTCGAATCTGCGGACTTGTATATTAGCTTCACTCAGTCTTGAAGATTTTCTGATGAAAGCCTCATTTGTCCTCTCCGTTGCCTTGACAGTTTTTCATGAGACCCAGCTTAATGTGCAAAGGTGGTAAAATATCTTGCAGGTGTAACCAAATGCCAAAAATACAAACTATACGAATTCTTAAACACTTTAGTTATATTTCGGTTTTGTGATAGAAATGTCACCTCACTCTCTCTCTCTCTCTCTCTCTCTCTCTCTCTCTCTCTCTCTCTCTCTCTCTCTCTTCTCTCTCTCTCTCTCTATACACACACACACACACAGACACAACACACACACACACACACACACACACACACACACAGAAACTATTAACCCTGTTCACACATATCCTAGGCATTTCTAACTACGATACTTTTGATAAGGACAAATGCACTATAGTATGTCCACATTTGTTTGCCTTCATTCACGATCAATTATTTTGAAAACTGTCTGTTGCATCGTTATGAAATTTTTCCAGCCGTCTTATATTTACCCCCACCCAAGGAATATGTCTTTGATAGGTCCAAAAACAACTTAAATCATTGAAAGCGCGACATTCCTTTGATGTTTTGCTGAACAACTAGTGATTTCTCGTTAACAAAGTTATTTTTACGGTAATGGGAGATCTGTCAATTCTGATGACACACAAAGGCGTATCCGGATTCGTATGAGAGTGGGTGCAATGAAAGAACTAGCTTAATATCGACAGGGTCGGCTGCATTGCACCGGGTTTTTATCCCATATGGCTCAGTTTCTTTCCGCAGCGCGGAAAGCGTCGCACAAAGCACGAACTCCGTAGTTCCAGCGACGACCCTCGGGAGTCTCCGAAAAAATGCACTCGTGAAATGAAGGACGCGGCCCGGAATCGATCATACAACCTTCGGAGCCCTAGTCAGACGGCTTGACCACTTCACCACGGAGATTCCCGAGAGGGGTGCAATGTGTAATATTCAGTTATCAGTCAGTTATCAGTTATCAGTTGGGGTATCTTCATTGCACTCCGGACATGTCCATAGGGTGCTCAGATCCTCCCCCCAGCATATGCATCAGCGTCCGGTGGCTAATAGTGCCAGTTCTGTGTTGGTTGACGAGGCGCTTTGTTTTCCCGATGTACCTCTCGCGTCTGGCTGTGCCGATTCTTATTCCCAGGTCTTTCATCCTGGACAGCGATGTGGAATCACTGACGTCAAAGTCCTCTGTTCTCGCCATATCTTTAAGGACGTTAATAACATCGGCACGATCCATGGGCTGGCCATCTACAGGGGGTGCAGAGCCAGCCAGTTTGTCAGCTCGTTCATTTCCCTCGACTCCCGCATGTCCCGGGACGAAGATGAAGGTGACTTTACGGACAACAGACTTCCGCAGCGATTCAGTCCACTGTCTACGTACAGATCCAGCTTCGACCTTCTGAATCATGCTCATTGAATCACTTAGTACACACACGTTGGTATAATGCTGTGATTCCAGCCGTATGAAAGCCTGTGTAACTGCCATCACCTCCATCGTCATGCTGCTCGTGGTCATAGAGTGGGCACCACTGGATTCTTGAACGGTTCGGCCCGCTGAACGGGCTGTAAATGCCCACGCACTTCTCTGCTGCTTTACAACAGATCCATCTGTATAGATGAGCACTTCGGGGCTATCTGAGTGTTCATAGATGAGCGCGTTGACCTCTGCATTGATAGCGGCAGGGTTCTGCTCTCTGCACCGTCTGTCGAGTGTGATAATGCAGGAGAAAGTGCACTTAAAAGCTGGAGGCACCGGCACCAATTCCTTGCCGGGGTTGATACTGGTAAGACTGCAGACCTGTCCTGGCGACATATTCCGCCCGACCCATCCATGACTTGCCCCTCTGTAGCCTGTCACCCTTTTCTCTGAATGTAGCGTCATGCAGAGGGTGCTGCTCATCTATACTTATTTTTAAGTATGCACGAGCTCTCCAGATCTTGATCCTGTGTTCCATTGTCGGGAAGTCAAGGAGGTATCTCATTGCTACACAGCTGGTGTCTCTCGTGCAGCCCAAAATGATGCGCATGGCTTCGTTTTGTACCTTTTCAAGTCTTCCAATCTGTGTAGGGCTGACAGTGAGGATGGTCAGGGCATACTCGATGCGTGAAAGCACAAGTCCTTGGAACAGAAGTATTAGCAGTCTTTGCTCGATATTGGCAGTCGCCATGACTCTCATTGCTGACAAACCTTTTCGAGCCTTTCGAGAATGTGTAATATTAGTAAAGACAGAGAATTTAGAGATACGGGGTAAATAATTTGTAAATTAACAGGAAAGTAGAAGGAATATATTTCTTACCGTATTTTTCATTTCCTCTTGTTTCTTCAGCTGATGCTGACGCTGTAATGTTTAGGGCCTGCAATTCGTCTGAATAGTTGGAGCAAAATATCCCAGTAAGTGTGTACGTAGATTAAGGTCTGCGATCTGCTCAGACCTTAATCTGTGTCGGACGATTCCAGTAGGTTGATGATTGCTCTCGGTTGCATAAAATTAAATCCATCCTTTCTCAAATAGTCCTCTTGCTCTTTCAACACATGGTCCTGACGTTTTTTCCAGTACGATCGATAGATCGATAGATTGATAGATTGATAGATTGATAGATTGATCGATCGATCGATCCCCGCCAGAAGCCGGGCCTTGTCAGCTAGTTTATTTATATAAACATGTTTCATGAAAGAACCCCCATTTGGAGACACCTCTGAATCTTCGCGCTGTTTGTTTCAAAACGGAAATCACGTGAAAATTTTAAAACATGCGGGGACATGTCTTGGTGAAGCTGTAATACTGTTAAAATCATGGACGTAATCTCTAAGTCGTAATTAATATACCGCAAATAAACTAACTTTGAAATCTGCTGTAAAATCCAGAACAAAAAAATTTTTGTTGAATGGACATAATGATAAGGTTATATACCTCATATCTCATCATTTTCCCTCAGTTGGTTACTGAGATATTGAATTTTATATTGAGGCAACAACAACAAAACACACTATAACTAATGGCAAAATTGCAACAGAGATAAGGTATTTAAACACAAAGTTGATTTTAATCTTAGAAAGGATTGCATTATCAACTTCTAGTTACATTTTTATTGGTCATTAGAAAAAAAAAAGTTATGCAACCGCCGATAACAGTTGCGTCATATATGTAGACTGACCGTAATTGCATAAACTAGTCGTAAACATCTTGAAAACTATAGCCAATCATAATTTTGAAATGTCATTTTCGTTTTCAGCACACCAGAATTAGTGAAGAATAAATATTTTCATAGCGGGTACATTTTGTTGTTGACTAGTATAATGGTTCTAACAACATACGCGTCATCCGGGTGAACACGCTGGGTGCATTACTTAACCCAAAGGGGATAACGTTAAATTCATAATGACCATCGGACGTACTGAATGCCACATATGGTCTTACCCTTGTTGAGGTAAATTACTCCATGGACAGACTTACCGTACAGTACTGGTTCGTGGTAAATAGAAATAGAGGCCGTACTGTCTCGCTTCAAAACATTTGGGGGATGAGGGAGCCACGAGGCCATCTTCTTTATACATCATGTCTACTTCGATTAGCCTTTTAAATGCAATAGTTGTTGGTCACTCTGGCATTCAAAGTATTCGCAAGGGTTTTGGCTCGTCACAACGTCCTGCAAAGGACGTGCAACATACTTGCCACATACAGCCACACCTTGGCTATTAAGCTATTTGGTATTATTGACTTGGGTATTAAGCCATTATAACTCTGTAAAAGCAGACATAATATGAGTGGAGATTGTAGGCGAGATAAGAGAGGAGAATAGGAACCATGGGAGAGGAGATTGTAGGAATGATGGAAGGGCGATTGTAGGTATGCTGAGAGAAGGGATTGTAGGAATGATGGAAGGGAGATTGTAGGTATGCTGAGAGAAGGGATTGTAGGAATGATGAGAGAGGGGATTGTTGGAATGATGGGAGGGCGGTTGTAAGTATGATGAGAGATGGGATTGTAGGAATGATGAAAGAGGGGATTGTATGAATGATAAAAGAAGGGATTGTAGGAATGATGAAAGAGGGGATTGTAGGAATGATAAAAGAGGGGATTCTAGGAATGATGAAAGAGGGGATTGTAGGTATGCTGAGAGAAGGGTTTGTAGGTATGCTGAGAGAAGGGATTGTAGGAATGATGGGAGAGCGATTGTAGGTATGCTGAGAGAAGGGATTGTAGGAATGATGAAAGAGGGGATTGTAGGAATGATGAAAGAGGGGATTGTAGGAATGATGAGAAAGGGGATTGTAGGAATGATGAAAGAGGGGATTGTAGGAATGATGGGAGGACTATTGTAGGTATGCTGAGAGAAGGGATTGTAGGAATGATGGGAGGGCGATTGTAGGTATGCTGAGAGAAGGGATTATAGGAATGATGAAAGAGGGGATTGTAGGAATGATGAGAGATGGGATTGTAGGAATGATGAGAGAGGGGATTGTAGGAATGATGGGAGGGCGGTTGTAAGTATGCTGAGAGAAGGGATTGTAGGAATGATGAGAGATGGGATTGTATGAATTATGGGAGATGGGATTGTAGGAATGATGAGAAAGGGGATTGTAGGTATGCTGAGAGAATATATTGTAGGTATGCTGAGAGTAGGGATTGTAGGAATGATGAGAGATGGGATTGTAGGAATGATGAGACAAGGGATTGTAGGAATGGTGAGAGAGGGGATTGTAGGAATGATGGGAGGGCGGTTGTAAGTATACTGAGAGAAGGGATTGTAGGAATGATGAGAGAAGGGATTGTAGGAATGATGGGAGATGGGATTGTAGGAATGATGAGAGAGGGGATTGTAAGTATGCTGAGAGAAAAGATTGTAGGTATGCTGAGAGAAGGGATTGTAGGAATGATGAGAGATGGGATTGTAGGAATGATGAGAGAAGGGATTGTATGAATGATGAGAGAGGGGATTGTAGGAATGATGGGAGGGCGGTTGTAAGTATGCTGAGAGAAGGGATTGTAGGAATGATGAGAGAGGGGATTGTAAGAATGATGAGAGAGGGGATTGTAGGAATGATGAAAGAGGGGATTGTATGAATGATGAGAGAGGGGATTGTAGGAATGACGAAAGAGGGGATTGTAGGAATGATGAGAGAGGGGATTGTAGGAATGATGAGAGAGGGGATTGTAGGAATGATGAAAGAGAGGATTGTAGCTATGCTGAGAGAGGGGATTGTAGGAATGATGAAAGAGGGGATTGTAGGTATGCTGAGAGAGGAGATTGTAGGAATGATGGGAGCGCGATTGTAAGAATGATGAAAGAGGGGATTGTAGGAATGATGAGAGAGAGGATTGTAGGAATGATGAGAGAGGGGATTGTAGGAATGATGAGAGAGGGGATTGTATGAATGATGAAAGAGGGGATTGTAGGTATGCTGAGAGAAGGGATTGTAGGAATTATGAGAGAGGGGATTGTAGGAACGACGTGAGGGCGGTTGTAAGTATGCTGAGAGATGGGATTGTAGGTATGCTGAGAGAGGGGATTGTGGGAATGATGAAAGAGGGGATTGTAGGAATGATGAGAGAGGGGTTTGTAGGAATGATGAAAGAGGGGATTGTGGGTATGCTGAGAGAGGGGATTGTAGGAATGATGGGAGGGCGATTGTAGGAATGATGAAAGAGGGGATTGTAGGAATGATGAAAGGGGGGATTGTAGGAATGATGAGAGAGGGGATTGTAGGAATGATGAAATAGGGGATTGTAGGTATGCTGAGAGAGGGGATTGTGGGAATGATGAAAGAGGGGATTGTAGGAATGATAAAAGAGGGGATTCTAGGAATGATGAAAGAGGGGATGGTAGGTATGCTGAGAGATGGGATTGTAGGAATGATGAAAGAGGGGATTGTAGGAATGATGAGAGAGAAGATTGTAGGAATGATGGGAGGGCGATTGTAGGTATGCCGAGAGAAGGGATTGTAGGAATGATGGGAGGGCGATTGTAGGTATGCTGAGAGAAGGGATTCTAGGAATGATGAAAGAGGGGATCGTAGGAATGATGAAAGAGGGGATTTTAGGAATGATGAGAGAGAAGATTGTAGGAATGATGGGAGGGCGATTGTAGGTATGCTGAGAGAAGGGATTGTAGGAATGATGGGAGCGCGATTGTAGGAATGATGAAAGAGGGGATTGTAGGTATGCTGAGAGAAGGGTTTGTAGGTATGCTGAGAGAAGGGTTTGTAGGAATGATGGGAGAGCGATTGTAGGTATGCTGAGAGAAGGGATTGTAGGAATGATGAAAAAAGGGATTGTAGGAATGATGAAAGAGGGGATTGTAGGAATGATGAGAGAGGGGATTGTAGGAATGATGAGAGAGGAGATTGTAGGAATGATGAAAGAGGGGATTGTAGGAATGATGGGAGGACTATTGTAGGTATGCTGAGAGAAGGGATTGTAGGAATGATGAAAGAGGGGATTGTAGGAATGATGAGAGATGGGATTGTAGGAATGATGAGAGAGGGGATTGTAGGAATGATGGGAGGGCGGTTGTAAGTATGCTGAGAGAAGGGATTGTAGGAATGATGAGAGATGGGATTGTAGGAATTATGGGAGATGGGATTGTAGGAATGATGAGAAAGGGGATTGTAGGTATGCTGAGAGAAGGGATTGTAGGTATGCTGAGAGAAGGGATTGTAGGAATGATGAGAGATGGGATTATAGAAATGATGAGACAAGGGATTGTAGGAATGGTGAGAGAGGGGATTGTAGGAATGATGGGAGGGTGGTTGTAAGTATGCTGAGAGAAGGGATTGTAGGAATGATGAGAGAAGGGATTGTAGGAATGATGGGAGATGGGATTGTAGGAATGATGAGAGAGGGGATTGTAAGTATGCTGAGAGAAAGGATTGTAGGTATGCTGAGAGATGGGATTGTAGGAATGATGAGAGATGGGATTGTAGGAATGATGAGAGAAGGGATTGTAGGAATGATGAGAGAGGGGATTGTAGGAATGATGGGAGGGCGGTTGTAAGTATGCTGAGAGAAGGGATTGTAGGAATGATGAGAGAGGGGATTGTAAGAATGATGAGAGAGGGGATTGTAGGAATGATGAAAGAGGGGATTGTATGAATGATGAGAGAGGGGATTGTAGGAATGACGAAAGAGGGGATTGTAGGAATGATGAGAGAGGGGATTGTAGGAATGATGAGAGAGGGGATTGTAGGAATGATGAAAGAGAGGATTGTAGCTATGCTGAGAGAGGGGATTGTAGGAATGATGAAAGAGGGGATTGTAGGTATGCTGAGAGAGGGGATTGTAGGAATGATGGGAGGGCGATTGTAAGAATGATGAAAGAGGGGATTGTAGGAATGATGAGAGAGAGGATTGTAGTAATGATGAGAGAGGGGATTGTAGGAATGATGAGAGAGGGGATTGTAGGAATGATGAAAGAGGGGATCGTAGGTATGCTGAGAGAAGGGATTGTAGGAATTATGAGAGAGGGGATTGTAGGAATGATGTGAGGGCGGTTGTAAGTATGCTGAGAGATGGGATTGTAGGTATGCTGAGAGAGGGGATTGTGGGAATGATGAAAGAGGGGATTGTAGGAATGATGAGAGAGGGGTTTGTAGGAATGATGAAAGAGGGGATTGTGGGTATGCTGAGAGAGGGGATTGTAGGAATGATGGGAGGGCGATTGTAGGAATGATGAAAGAGGGGATTGTAGGAATGATGAAAGAGGGGATTGTAGGAATGATGAGAGAGGGGATTGTAGGAATGATGAAAGAGGGGATTGTAGGTATGCTGAGAGAGGGGATTGTGGGAATGATGAAAGAGGGGATTGTAGGAATGATGAGAGAGGGGTTTGTAGGAATGATGAAAGAGGGGATTGTGGGTATGCTGAGAGAGGGGATTGTAGGAATGATGGGAGGGCGATTGTAGGAATGATGAAAGAGGGGATTGTAGGAATGATGAGAGAGGGGATTGTAGGAATGATGAAAGAGGGGATTGTAGGAATGATGAGAGAGGGGATTGTAGGAATGATGAGAGAGGGGATTGTAGGAATGATGAAAGAGGGGATTGCAGGAATGATGAAAAAGGGGATTGTAGGAATGATGAAAGAGGGGATTGTAGGAATGATGAAAGAGGGGATTGTAAGAATGATGAGAGAGGGGATTGTAGGAATGATGAAAGAGGGGATTGTAGGAATGATGAGAGAGGGGATTGTAGGAATGATGAAAGAGGGGATTGTAGGAATGATGAAAGAGGGGATTGTAGGAATGATGAGAGAGGGGATTGTAGGAATGATGAAAGAGGGGATTGTAGGTATGCTGAGAGAAGGGATTGTAGGAATGATGAGAGAGGGGATTGTAGGAATGATGGGAGGGCGGTTGTAAGTATGCTGAGAGATGGGATTGTAGGAATGATGAAAGAGGGGATTGTAGGAATGATGAGAGATGGGATTTAGGAATGATGAGAGAGGAGATTGTAGGAATGATGGGAGGGCGGTTGCAGGAATGATGGGAGAAGAGATTGTAGGAACGATGAGAAAGGAAATTATTAGCATGTTAGCCATTGCCCTGGTTGTGTTTAAAGTGATAAATGCATGTGTCAGTGTATCGTGACAGTTTTTTTTTTCCTTATTATTATTGTAGCTAGAATGCCCGACAGAAATTGTTTTGTACAGAAGAATCTGACTACCTGGATGCTCGAGATTTTCTAGGCGTGTGTTGGTGCATCCCTGCCTCCGTCTTAATGTTTGTTGGTGCATCAGCGGAAACTACCATAGCCAATACATACGCTCTTTATGTTGCTCCTATAGAACTCATGTTGGTCCATCAACTTAAATTAACATTGCCAACACATACGCTCTTTATATCGCTCCTATAGAACTCATGTTGGTCCATCAGCGGAAACTACCATTTCCAACACATACTCTCTTTATGTTGCTCCTATAGAACTCATGTTGATCCATCAACTTAAATTAACATTTCCAACACGTACTCTCTTTATGTTGCTCCTATAGAACTCATGTTGGTCCATCAGCGGAAACTACCAGTGCCAACACATACTCTCTTTATGTTGCTCCTATATAACTTATGTTTACAAGGGTTTAAAACGCCAATTGTTCGACTTATTTGCATCTGTTTTTATCTCATATTGTTCAGTCTCTTTCCTCAGTGCTCCCTGTCGAAAGCGTCGCACTAAGCACAAATTCCGTAGCTCCAGTGACGCCCCCGAGAAAATTGCATCCGTGAACTGTAAGGCCGGAACCGAACCCACATACTTCGGATCGTAGCACAGGCGGCGTAACAACTTCACCACGTAGACTGCCTATAGAACTTATGTTTGGCCTTGTAACTACCAGCAATCGGTGTTCTATATCTGTAGAAGGACAAATAACTGGGTCCCGGTAACTCTAAAAAACACAATAATAATGGTAAATTATCTCAAACTACAACTAGCCAATAAACATTCCCATATGTATGACACGTTACACATTCCTTAGGTATTTATAATGCCCATGTTAAACATTGCCTTAGTGAGTCATGTATTATTGATTATTTTTCATGCGTTTTAACGCTTAGTGTTCTTTTGTTGTCAAAGATTAGCTTCATTAGTGATGTTGAATGAAATAATGTATGAGAGGAAATAGAGAAGAATGGCAGAATGTCAGACGGGCCTGCGTGCCCAATTCTTAACCCTTTGAAAATAAAGATTGTTCGTTGGTTCGTTCGTTCGTTCGTTCTACGAGCTGTCGGTGTTCTATATATGTAGACGACAAATAACTGTGTCCGGGGTCGGGTGTAATAATACAGGCCACATTGTTACAAACATTTCATCTTTATTATGGCTGGCCATGTCCTCATTTCTCCTAAAATATAATGGAATAGTTACAGGGAGTTAGCATTAAAACATGTACTTAACTGATATTACCTAAACTGGCTATTCGTTATCTCGTTTCTACTGTATAAATGACGCTGTCTGTAAGCTGGCATTTCTTGTTAATTACACCGCCAATGCACTTTCTGAAAATCGCCGTGTAAACACCAGGTTTGTGAGCGCTTGTGTTTGGTGTTCTTGTACGGACATTCTATGAGAACGATCGCTTTGCGAGCTTTTGTTTTTTCGACGGTTATGGAAATGTTATTTCTCAAATTACGCCAATTACCCTGCATTCGAGTTCTATTTGTTGCGTTGGAATGAGATTCAGCATTGCCAGAGTGAGTGTTCAACATTGTCAGAGTGAGTGTTCAACATTGCCTGAGTGATTGTTCAACATTGTCAGAGGAGTGTTCAACATTACCAAAGTGAGTGTTCAACATTACCAGAGTGAGTGTTCAACATTACCAGAGTGAGTGTTCAACATTACCAGAGTGAGTGTTCAACATTACCAGAGTGAGTGTTCAACATTACCAGAGTGAGTGTTCAACATTACCAGAGTGAGTGTTCAACATTACCAGAGTGAGTGTTCAACATTACCAGAGTGAGTGTTCAACATTACCAGAGTGAGTGTTCAGCATAATCAGTCGCTGACATGACAATCAATGACAAATGTTCACCACCAATCACTGAAATGTTCACCATTCACTAAAATGTTCAACATGTTCACCATTCACTAAAATGTTTACCATTCACTAAAATGTTTACCATTCACTAAAATATTCACCATTCCCTAAAATGTTTACCATTCACTAAAATGTTCATCATTAACTAAAATGTTCACTATTCACTAAAATGAATAAAATGTTCACTAGTCACTAAAATATTCATCACTCACTAAAATGTTCAAACGTTTCACATCACTAAAATATTCACAATTCTTACCAGTCACTATATTTAAAATGTTCACCATTCACTAATACGTTCTTCATTCACTACAATGTACACAATGTGCACCATTCACTAACATGTTCAATATGTTTACCATTCACTAAAATGTTCACTTTGCTCACCAGTCTCTAAATGTTCAAAATGTTCACTATTTACTAAATTTTCATCAGTCATAAAAATTTTCACCAGTCACTAAAATGTTCACTATTCACTAAATGTTCAAAATGTTCACCATTCACTGAAATGTTCACCATCTACTAACATGTTCACCATTTACTAAAATTTTCAATATGTTAACCAGTCACTTAAATGTTCACGTCATTAAAATGTTCAGTTCACCATGTCTAATTGTATATCTTCTTATTTATCAGACTGACTGTCTGACTCCTGAACTCTCATTTCGTCTATCCAACTCTGTGTGTGTGTATATGTGTGTGTGGGGGGAAAGGGGGGGGGGGGTTATAAATGTGTATAATACTCCCAGGGGTTTGAGATTACTTGTATTGTAGTGCTACAAGAGAGTACATTGTCTGAGAGTGGACTAAGCGGATCCTTCTCACTAGATCACTTCTAATTAACGACGGCGTTCAAACATGACGGCCTCACCAGACTCCATAATTGTAAATCGATGACCTACGTCTCGTGGGAACCACTTGTAGCGCGTCCGTTGATGGAGGATACACACAGGGGATGTGTGAAGGATACACACATGGGATGTGTGGAGAAATCTTGAGTCAATCATGTGTCCGTAGATGGAGGATACACGGAGAATGAGTGGAGGAATCTTGAGTCAGTCAAGTATCCCTAGATAGAGTATACACGGAGAATGTGTGGAGGGATCAGTCAGTCAAGTGTCAGTAGATGGAGGATACACGGAGAATGAGTGGAGGAATCTTGAGTCAGTCAAGTATCCCTAGATAGAGTATACACGGAGAATGTGTGGAGGAATCAGTCAGTCAAGTGTCCCTATATAGAGGATACACGGAGAATGAGTGGAGTAATCTTGAGTCAGTCAAGTGTCCCTAGATGGAGTATACACGGAGAATGTGTGGAGGAATCTTGAGTCAGTCAAGTGTCCCTAGGTGGAGGATACACGGAGAATGAGTGGAGGAATCAGTCAGTCAAGTGTCCCTAGATGGAGGATACACGGAGAATGAGTGGAGGAATCTTGAGTCAGTCAAGTGTGCGTAGATAGAGTATACACGGAGAATGAGTGGAGGAATCAGTCAGTCAAGTGTCCCTAGATGGAGGATACACGGAGAATGAGTGGAGGAATCTTGAGTCAGTCAAGTGTCCGTAGATGGAGGATACACGGAGAATGAGTGGAGGAATCAGTCAGTCAAGTGTCCCTAGATGGAGGATACACGGAGAATGAGTGGAGGAATCTTGAGTCAGTCAAGTGTCCCTAGATGGAGGATACACGGAGAATGAGTAAAGGAATCAGTCAGTCATGTGTCCCTAGATGGAGTATACACGGAGAATATGTGGAGGAATCTTGAGTCAGTCAAGTGTCCCTAGATGGAGGTACACGGAGAATGAGTGGAGGAATCAGTCAGTCAAGTGTCCCTAGATAGAGGATACACGGATAGTGAGTGAAAGAATCAGTCAGTCAAGTGTCCCTAGATGGAAGATACACGGAGAATGAGTGGAGGAATCTTGAGTCAGTCAAGTGCAGAAAATCAGTGTTACAATTTGAAATGTTCGTGTTTCCTCCTTACGGGCATCGCGGAATCGAGTCTGCTTGAAGTGGCCTACTGTAGACTAAGATTGAGTGCTAGTTGTTTGTACTCACTCTTTGTCTGCGTGTATCAACTAGGCAATATTTATGCTAAGCAGTTTGCTATAGCTTTCTGAGCGGCCGACGCCTCATACGATCTAAATCAACCCAAAGTGGTCTGCAATCAAAATCGCTTGCAGCTGATTTCAAATGCTCGACTAGGTGTGACAGGGAATTGTGAAACGCGTTCACTGCCCTAAAGCCACAAGCTATGTCTTTCTGATACTGGTCAATAGAAGATATCGTGTCTGTGAAAAATACTGTAGTCCAATCAAAAACACAATCGTTTAGTTAGAGAGAACAGTAATGGAAGCATTGGTCCCAGAAAACGAGGCAGCAGTCGATCAACACAACACTGAAATAGCTGGCGAAGAACGTAAATCCCTTAAATGTGCTGGGATGTACGCCATGTTCTGAATGATGAGGGGCAGAGGCGTGTAATGGCGCTATTATTTGAGGAGACCAGAGTGAGGATCGAAGTATAGGCACCAGAAATACTTCTCCCCTAGAAGTTGACATGTATGTAAACAATATTGTGATGTTTGTATGTGTGTTTTTGGTTCCAGTCATCATCATCAGCATCTTCTAATTTTGCCGTTAGGCGTCGTGTGGAGGAATATTTGACGTCCGTCGCTCGATTGATAAACCTTCACGTCATTCCGTGTGACTGTACAATGTCTTGATGTCGTCAGTTCATTTTCTTCTCGGGCGTCGCCTTGCTCTCGCAGCATTCTAACGAGATGGCCAAACCAT
Source organism: Cepaea nemoralis (assembly GCA_014155875.1). NCBI lineage: Eukaryota > Metazoa > Mollusca > Gastropoda > Stylommatophora > Helicidae > Cepaea > Cepaea nemoralis. Next base: position 386,601 of record JACEFZ010024861.1, read on the forward strand.
ATTACCTTCTGCTTGTCAATTAGGTGGCACAAAGTGTTAAGTTATTTCTTACTGGAGCTCGAATGGTTAAACTGGCAGCTCTTCTCATGTACCTCATCTTGCAGGCACTTTGCGGTAAGAGTGATTTGGGTGATGTCCTAGTATTATCTTTTTAGAAGAGGGATGGAATGAATATGATATTTTTTTTTATTTTTTTTTTTTTATTTTTTTTTGGGGGGGGGGGGGGGGGTCGTTTTAAGTACATATGCATATTTTTGATGTTTTTGTACGAGTGTCAGTTGATATATAATCGCACTTGCTTTCTGGCATCTGGGTTGAATTTCTCGGTCTACTGTACAATCCTCTGTGATCATACTTCCTAGATATTTAAATTCTTCACTTTACTATTATTGGTAATTTAGTGGACACCGGGGGAGAGGGGGGGGGGGGTCTGTTAACCCGCATTACTTTCGTTTTGGTTCCTGTAAAATAGTAAAGTAAGGTATATAAACTTCCTTAGTGGTAGGTGATTACATGTGTACGTTCTCCGTGTCTCTCGCATTGTTTGATGTGTCTGTGCCCGCTATGGCAGCTCGCGTTTGATAATAGTTGTAATGTAACGTTAATGTTGGAAAGCGATATATACACATATGCCGTGTACTGTCTGACTAGCCTCTCTATTCTCTTCCACAGGCGATCACTGAAGGATTTTAACAATGGACGAATGCCCAAACGACAGATCTTCAATGGCAGAAAAACCTTAGCACTGTGGCTCCACCTAGGACAACCTCACCACTGTTAGCAGCGCTAGAACCACTTAACATCATTTACACTGGAGCTGCACACTGCTGCGGTATATAATACGGGAACTATCCATCATTTACGCTGGGGCTGCACACGGCTGCGGTATATAATACGGGAACTATTCATCATTTACGCTGGGGCTGCACACTGCTGCGGTATATAATACGGGAACTATTCATCATTTACACTGGGGCTGCACACGGCTGCGGTATATAATACGGGAACTATTCATCATTTACGCTGGAGCTGGACACGGCTGCGGTATATAATACGGGAACTATTCATCATTTACGCTGGGGCTGCACACGGCTGCGGTATATAATACGGGAACTATTCATCATTTACACTGGAGGCTGCACACGGCTGCAGTATATAATACGGGAACTATTCATCATTTACGCTGGGGCTGCACACGGCTGCGGTATATAATACGGGAACTATTCATCATTTACGCTGGGGCTGCACACGGCTGCGGTATATAATACGGGAACTATTCATCATTTACGCTGGAGCTGCACACTGCTGCGGTATATAATACGGGAACTATTCATCATTTACGCTGGGGCTGCACACGGCTGCGGTATATAATACGGGAACTATTCATCATTTACGCTGGGGCTGCACACGGCTGCGGTATATAATACGGGAACTATTCATCATTTACGCTGGGGCTGCGCACGGCTGCGGTATATAATACGGGAACTATTCATCATTTACGCTGGGGCTGCGCACGGCTGCGGTATATAATACGGGAACTATTCATCATCTACGCTGGGGCTGCACACGGCTGCGGTATATAATACGGGAACTATTCATCATTTACGCTGGGGCTGCACACGGCTGCGGTATATAATACGGGAACTATTCATCATTTACGCTGGGGCTGCACACGGCTACGGTATATAATACGGGAACTATTCATCATTTACGCTGGGGCTGCACACGGCTACGGTATATAATACGGGAACTATTCATCATTTACGCTGGGGCTGCACACGGCTGCGGTATATAATACGGGAACTATTCATCATTTACGCTGGGGCTGCACACGGCTGCAGGTATATAATACGGGAACTATTCATCATTTACGCTGGAGCTGCACACGGCTGCGGTATATAATACGGGAACTATTCATCATTTACGCTGGGGCTGCACACGGCTACGGTATATAATACGGGAACTATTCATCATTTACGCTGGGGCTGCACACGGCTGCAGTATATAATACGGGAACTATTCATCATTTACGCTGGGGCTGCACACGGCTGCGGTATATAATACGGGAACTATTCATCATTTACGCTGGGGCTGCACACGGCTGCAGTATATAATACGGGAACTATTCATCATTTACGCTGGGGCTGCACACGGCTGCAGTATATAATACGGGAACTATTCATCATTTACGCTGGGGCTGCACACGGCTGCAGGTATATAATACGGGAACTATTCATCATTTACGCTGGGCTGCACACGGCTGCAGTATATAATACGGGAACTATTCATCATTTACGCTGGGGCTGCACACGGCTGCAGTATATAATACGGGAACTATTCATCATTTACGCTGGGGCTGCACACGGCTGCGGTATATAATACGGGAACTATTCATCATTTACGCTGGGCTGCACACGGCTGCAGTATATAATACGGGAACTATTCATCATTTACGCTGGGGCTGCACACGGCTATGGTATATAATACGGGAACTATTCATCATTTACGCTGGGGCTGCACACGGCTGCGGTATATAATACGGGAACTATTCATCATTTACGCTGGGGCTGCACACGGCTGCGGTATATAATACGGGAACTATTCATCATTTACGCTGGGGCTGCACACGGCTGCAGGTATATAATACGGGAACTATTCATCATTTACGCTGGGGCTGCACACGGCTGCAGGTATATAATACGGGAACTATTCATCATTTACAGCTGGAGCTGCACACGGCTGCGGTATATAATACGGGAACTATTCATCATTTACGCTGGGGCTGCACACGGCTGCGGTATATAATACGGGAACTATTCATCATTTACGCTGGAGCTGCACACGGCTGCAGTATATAATACGGGAACTATTCATCATTTACACTGGGGCTGCACACGGCTGCAGTATATAATACGGGAACTATTCATCATTTACCCTGGAGCTGCACACGGCTGCAGTATATAATACGGGAACTATTCATCATTTACGCTGGAGCTGCACACGGCTGCAGTATATAATACGGGAACTATTCATCATTTACGCTGGAGCTGCACACGGCTGCAGTATATAATACGGGAACTATTCATCATTTACGCTGGGGCTGCACACGGCTGCAGTATATAATACGGGAACTATTCATCATTTACGCTGGGGCTGCACACGGCTGCAGTATATAATACGGGAACTATTCATCATTTACACTGGAGCTGCACACGGCTGCAGTATATAATACGGGAACTATTCATCATTTACACTGGAGCTGCACACGGCTGCAGTATATAATACGGGAACTATTCATCATTTACGCTGGGGCTGCACACCGCTGCAGCATTCAACACTAGAAATATTGCGCCACTGGTCATCTTGGCAAAGCCTAAACAGTTTCTGTCCTTGACAGAGGCAGTCAGGATGGAACGCAAGCGGAAGAAAAGCACATCCCTTGAGTAAGCATTGCCTCGTATTGGAGAAGTGTTTGTGTCTGTTGATGCTATTACATTAAGATGTGTTTGTGTCTTTGAGTGCTAGTAAATTAAGATGTGTTTGTTTATGTTAGCGCTGTTATATTAAGATGTGTCTGTGTCTGTTGGTGCTATTACATTAAGATGTGTCTGTGTCTGTTGGTGCTATTACATTAAGATGTGTCTGTGTCTGTTGGTGCTATTACATTAAGATGTGTCTGTGTCTGTTGGTGCTATTACATTAAGATGTGTTTGTGTCTGTTGGTGCTATTACATTAAGATGTGTTTGTGTCTGTTGGTGCTATTACATTAAGATGTGTTTGTGTCTGTTGGTGCTATTACATTAAGATGTGTTTGTGTCTGTTGGTGCTATTACATTAAGATGTGTCTGTGTCTGTTGGTGCTATTACAGTAAGATGTGTCTGTGTCTGTTGGTGCTATTACAGTAAGATGTGTCTGTGTCTGTTGGTGCTATTACATTAAGATGTGTCTGTGTCTGTTGGTGCTATTACAGTAAGATGTGTTTGTGTCTGTTGGTGCTATTACATTAAGATGTGTCTGTGTCTGTTGGTGCTATTACATTAAGATGTGTTTGTGTCTGTTGGTGCTATTACAGTAAGATGTGTTTGTGTCTGTTGGTGCTATTACATTAAGATGTGTCTGTGTCTGTTGGTGCTATTACATTAAGATGTGTCTGTGTCTGTTGGTGCTATTACATTAAGATGTGTCTGTGTCTGTTGGTGCTCTTACATTAAGATGTGTTTGTGTCTGTTGGTGCTATTACAGTAAGATGTGTCTGTGTCTGTTGGTGCTATTACATTAAGATATGTTTGTGTCTGTTGGTGCTATTACAGTAAGATGTGTCTGTGTCTGTTGGTGCTCTTACATTAAGATGTGTCTGTGTCTGTTGGTGCTATTACATTAAGATGTGTCTGTGTCTGTTGGTGCTATTACATTAAGATGTGTCTGTGTCTGTTGGTGCTATTACATTAAGATGTGTCTGTGTCTGTTGGTGCTATTACATTAAGATGTGTCTGTGTCTGATGGTGCTCTTACATTAAGATGTGTTTGTGTCTGTTAGTGCTCTTACATTAAGATGTGTCTGTGTCTGTTGGTGCTATTACATTAAGATGTGTCTGTGTCTGTTGGTGCTATTACATTAAGATGTGTCTGTGTCTGTTGGTGCTATTACATTAAGATGTGTCTGTGTCTGATGGTGCTCTTACATTAAGATGTGTTTGTGTCTGTTAGTGCTCTTACATTAAGATGTGTCTGTGTCTGTTGGTGCTATTACATTAAGATGTGTCTGTGTCTGTTGGTGCTTTTACATTAAGATGTGTCTGTGTCTGTTGGTGCTATTACATTAAGATGTGTCTGTGTCTGTTGGTGCTATTACATTAAGATGTGTCTGTGTCTGTTGGTGCTATTACATTAAGATGTGTCTGTGTCTGATGGTGCTCTTACATTAAGATGTGTTTGTGTCTGTTAGTGCTCTTACATTAAGATGTGTCTGTGTCTGTTGGTGCTATTACATTAAGATGTGTCTGTGTCTGTTGGTGCTATTACATTAAGATGTGTCTGTGTCTGATGGTGCTCTTACATTAAGATGTGTTTGTGTCTGTTAGTGCTATTACATTAAGATGTGTCTGTGTCTGTTGGTGCTATTACATTAAGATGTGTTTGTGTATGTTAGTGCTATTACATTAAGATGTGTCTGTGTCTGTTGGTGCTATTACATTAAGATGTGTCTGTGTCTGTTGGTGCTATTACATTAAGATGTGTTTGTGTCTGTTGGTGCTATTATATTAAGATGTGTTTGTGTCTAATAGTGCTGTTACATTAAGATGTCTTTGTATCCGTTAGTCATCTTACAATAAGATGTGTCTGTATCCGTTAGTCCTGTTACATTAAGATGCGATTAGGTTCTGAATTACCTGTCTATATTAGTACATCTCCGTCTTTTTGGTTCAAAGAAACGACATCGCAACTCACCGGGAAAACCCATTGATAGTGTCTCACTCAGCATACGCCATGCGTTGTCTGTTGTCTCCCCTACATGATCAGGTAGTCCATTGCAATCATGCTGTGTCAGTTATATCCCCCCCCCACCCCACCCTCCCCTTTTGCCCCATACTTGTCACGACTTTAGACCTCAATATGAATATATCCAAAGTAAGAAGGTCAACTTGGGCTTGTTGAATCTCCATAGCTTCTGCTTCTTCTTTCGTTCGCTTGAAATATGTCTATAACTGCAATGCTTTCTCTTGTATGAATTGAACAGTCTTTTTCAGTTCACACAGCGGTCCATAGAGTTTATCTTCCACTGTCGTCTCTCTAGGCCAGAAGGTTTGCCTAGATATGTTATATTTTGGGCAGTCTTGGAGTATGTGTTCTGCTGTCTGCGACGCCAATCCACATGTGCACATGGCTGTTTCACCAATCTTGAATTTTGTATACATGTGGTTGCGTAATCTATTGTGCCCTGTTCTGAGGCGCAGAATAATGACTTGTTCTGGTCTATCCATAACGTGGTAGTCATCTTGAGCAGGTTTTGGTGGCTTTCTGACTGATTTGATCATTCTTTTCTTTTGGTGGTATGTAACGGGCACATCAGGCTGTTCTTCTTTGGCTCCTTCCTTAGCCAATTGATCAGCTCTGTCATTTCCGGGTACTCCACAGTGGGATGGTATCCACTGTATGGTGACCTTATGTTGACTGCTAAGTTCAGAAAGTAGTGTCCTGAGTACTGGCAATTTCCCAGACAGGAGCGCCTCGAGTACTGATTTTGCATCTGTCAATAGCACCACAGGTTGTGTACCATTGCTGGTATTTAGTAATTTCTTTGTTGCTATCTTGATTGCCTCAATTTCAGCATCGTAGTTATGGCAGTACTTTCCTGTCGGTACTCTAGCTGTGTCCCTAGTACTATTTGGGTATTCTATGTACACTCCCACTCCTCCATTTCGAACAGCATTTTGTGCTGACCCATCTGTGTAGACTCGGATCCAGAGGTCCTGTGGGTATTCTTCATCAAGGAAGCTGAGAGTAGCTGTTCTGCGCTGCACACTGTTCTGTTCTTCCTTGTCAAATATTCCTCTCACTTTTGTCTGGATTTGTAATGATAGTCTATGCTCATCTTTCCATGGAGTTCGCTCTGGAATAGTTGTTAGGGGGATACCAACTGTGGGCAGATCGGTGGTTTCTCTGCAGAGTCGTTTGGCCTGGTGGATAAAACTACTTATTTTCAACCGCCACATAGCTAGGTTTTCAAATCTGTTCTTCATAGGGTGGCCTGGCAAGCTGAGGAACTTTTCTGCTTGTATTAGCGTTTTCGTATCTCTGCGCTCACTCAGTGCTTGTGTCCTCCCCATCTTCTCCATTTCCACTATAGGGGTTGATCTCATCCCTCCTGTGGTGACTCTAAGTGCTTGATTTTGCACTTTGTCCAGCTCTTGTAGTGTGGGTTTTGATGCCGAACACCACGCAGTTGACCCGTATTCCAGGTGTGGTCGTATGCTCTGTTGATAAACTTTGCTAAGTATTTTCCCACTGGCTCCCCATGTGGTTCCACTTAGCTTTCTCAGGATGGCTATTTTCCTTCTGGCTTTTGCTACTGCTTTGTTGATGTGCTTTCTCCATGTCAGCCTGCCATCAAATGTTACTCCAAGGTATGTTGGTTCTTTATCTTCTCTTAGGGATGTTCCATTTATCTGGATGGTCCCTGCCTTTTGTTTTGGGGAGAGGGTAAATAGAGTGGTGCTGCACTTGTCAGTGTTTATGCTGACACACCATCTATTTGCCCATGCAGCAAATGTATCTACAGCTCTTTGTAGTAATCTGGTGACCACTGATGCATGTTCATTTGTGCTCCATAGAACCAGGTCATCGGCGTACATTGCCGCTTTAATTCCATGCGGTAGATTAGCAACAAGATCATTGATGAAGATTAGAAAAAGTGTGGGGGACAAGACTCCGCCCTGGGGAACACCATGACGCAGTAGTACTTTCTTGCTCTTTCGTCCGTCTATCTGTACTCGGGCTCTTCTGTTGTGCAAGTATGCTTTCACCCATTTGTACATTCTTCCATTGACTTTGCAGTTTCTCAGTTTATTCATCAGACCTTCTTTCCAGACTTTGTCAAAGGCTTTCTTCAAATCTATCCATGCCGCAAGCACCAGCTTCTTCTCTTGGAATGCATCCTCAATTTCTTGAGAGAGGTAGGTTGTCTGATCTTTCGTAGAGTAGCACTGCCTAAAGCCAGCCTGCTGTGGCACAAGGATGTTTTTACTTTCAATGTACCACTGCAGTCTGTGATTGATGATGCGCTCCAGTGTTTTGCAGAGACAGCTGGTGAGGCTAATTTACCTGTAACCTACTTTACTCATAGTTTACCAACTTTACATGTTACCTACTTTACTCAATGTACATGTTTTACCCACTTTACCGACTTTCTATACTTGTTATATTTTACCCACTTTAATGCCTTACATACTGTGGCTACTTTATCCACTTTACTTACTTTATATACTTTACATATGTTACCAGCTTTACCTACTTTAATACTTTACATACGAGGATAAGTCAATAAGTACGTCACAAATGGCTGTAGAAAAATAACTAAATATGATAACAACTTGAAACGGGTTTATTTTAATACATACATTGTCCCTTTATTTCTCAACATAATTTCAACCAACATTGATGCACTTATCCCATCGTTTTATCAGTCCTACCAAACCGGCTGCATAGAACTGCGTGCTCTGTTTTCTAAGCTACGTTTTCACTTCACATTTAACTTCGGCGTCATTCGCGAAATGTCTCCCGCCAAGATGGGTTTTCAGTGAACCAAAAAGGTGGAAATCGCTAGGGGCTAAGTCGGGGCAGTAAGGTGGATGTTCCAGAACATCCTACCTTAGTTGGTTAATTTTCTCCTGAGTTAATCGAGCCGTATGTGGTCTGGCATTGTCATGAAGAAGCATCACTCCTCTAGTCAGCTGTCCTGTACGTTTTCTTCGAATTGCATCATGAAGCATCGATAGAACTTCACAGTACGATTCAGAATTCACATTGTCACCTTTCTTCTTGAAATTGGTTAAAAAACACTCCTTGACAATCCCAGAACACTGTCAGCATAACCTTTCCTGTTGATGGCGTAACATGAATTTTTGGACACAAGGCGAAGAAGGATTTTTCCATTGCATTGAAGCACGCTTTGATTAGGGCTGGTAGTCAGCATCAACATGAAGCATTTCCTTATGAATGTCCTTTGCAGGCAGTCCTTATGCCCCCCCCCCCCACACACACACACACAAACGCACAACAGCACGTTGCTCTTTGATTGTACACTCATAAGTACAGTCGCCATTTTGTTTATGCACTGCGCATGCGCATGAGACACCTAGTGCCACCTGAAGAACGGGAATATAAAGTTCGATGTTGCTGTCACCTAATGACACAAGTAGAAAACATCAACTACATTTACCTGCCATCCCACAGAACTGTGTGACTTATTTATTGACTCTCCCTCGTATTATACCTTCTTTACATGCTTTCCATACTTTCCATACTTTACACACTCTGCCAACTTTTCCACTTTACTTACTTTACCTACTTTACTTTTTTTTATCCACTATACCAACATACATAGTTTACATACTTTACTCACTTTACCTACTTTACAAATTTTACACACTTTACATACTTTACTCCCTTTGTCTATTTTACATACTTTACATACTTTATCTACTTCATGTGCTTTATCCACTTTACCTACCTTACTCACTTTGCTCTCTTTTCACGCTTTACATACTTTATATCATCTTAACCTGTGTACCTAATTTACATACTTGACCCACTTTACTTACTTTACATACTTTACCTACGTTACTCACTTTACCTTCTTTACGTACTATACAACAACTGTATCGTAGGTTGTCTGTAGTAAACTCCGTGCACTAAAATACAACATACAACAACAGTTTGGTCTACATTAACAACTCTACTATAAAAGCTAGAATTGCTGCGCTTGTCTGGCAAGATAAGAGTTTCGGGTTCAATCCCCAGCAGTTAGCTGTGGGATATTTCAAGCTGTGGTGTCCTCGATTTGAACCAGGCTCATAAAATAGATGCAATTTTGGGAATTGTATGGGAAGACAAGGCGGCTAGAGAAAATACTCGCGAATGATGATTCTTTTTTCCGCATATCCTTTACAGGACATCGCTGTCAACACCAGCATTTTACCGCTGTCGTTGATTTCTTGGCAAGATTACGCTCAGTAGTTTGCCACTGCTTTCTGAGCGGACGGCTCACTTAACCTGTAAGTTACCAACGCGGCAAGAACTGCTTCCAATTCTCGCGCGCTGCGTTACCCTACGTGGATAAACGGGATTACGGAGAAAGTGGTTTAACCCCTACGCCAGAGAGACCGGCGAGTGATGATTGGTGGGTAGATATATGGGTTTAGCACCATATGCCAACTGCGTGTGCAAGGAGCATTTCTGACTTTATTTGTAGCACTTTACACCACAATGGCGGTATCTGTCATGGGCTGTATTAACTTTACTTTTACAATAAGAGCTAAATTTGTATTGAGGTTAAATTCCATCGATATTAACCGGCGGAGATTAATGGCTAGTCTGTGACATCAATTATCTGTTTATCTGCACCTCCATGATATAAAATACATTAATGGAAGGATCCTAATGTAACATACGAGGGGAAGTAAATAAGTAAGTCACATATGGCTGTAGAAAAATAACTAAATATGATAACAACTTGAAACTAGTTTATTTTTACACATACATTGTCCCTTTATGTCTCAACATAATTTCCACCAACATTGATGCACTTATCCCATCGTTTTATCAGTCCTCCTAAACCGGCTGCATAGAATTGCGTGCTCTGTTTTCTAAACCACTTTAATTCAACTTCGGTGTCATTCGAAGTGGGTTTTCAGTGGACCAAAAAGGTGGAAATCGCTAGGGGCTAAGTCGGGGCTGTAAGGTGGATGTTTCAGAACTTCCCACCTTAGTTGGTTAATTTTATCCTGAGTTAATTGAGCCGTATGTGGTCTATCGTTGGGTACCCACCTTGAGCACATTTTCTTAAATTTCAGTAGATCATGCATTATGCTGTATGCTGAACCATGTCAGCACCCTATTGCAGATACTACAGAGTCTATCGTTACTCACCTGTCACTTCTAATCATCTCCTCCTCCCGCTGCACGGATGCTTCTTTTGCAATCTCAACAGGACGGCCAGATCGGATGTCATCAATACATTTATAGCGTCTTTGGGAACATTTTCCTACCCAGCTATGCACCGCTTTACGGGACAAACATTTGTCAGCATAAACAGGAAGCATTTCCTTATGAATGTTCTTTGCTGGCAGTCCTTTTGCGCACTAAAATCGCACAACAGCACGTTGATCTTTGGTTGTACACACTCCGTAAGTACAGTCACCATTTTGTTTATGCGCTGCGCATGCTCATGAAACGCCTAACGCCACCTGACGAACGGCATCCATCCCACATAACTGTGTGACTTACTTATTGACTAGCCCTCGTAAATAAATGATTAATAAATGGAAAGAATACTACATTGAAATATATACAACTGAAGAAGATACAGATAAACATGTTCATGAAATATGTAAAACTGAAGAACAGTTGCCATGATAAGTCATGCAAGCAAACGTTTATTTAAAATAATTAACGGAAACTTTATTAGAAAATAGAAGAAGAAAAATTAATCAAGTAAAGTGGGCTTTAGAAGAAACAGCGTTATATGTGACAACATATTTAACACGGGTTGTGTCAGGTCTTCGTCAGATATGACTGAGCTACCGTATGACAGTAGACGGTACTTACCTGCTTCCTGTTAGCGCCGAACGTTGGGCGGCGCTTACCAAACCCGACACCCCACATTGTGCCAACGGCTTCGGGCGGAAGAGCGCAATTGGGAGGGTACAAGCCTTACCCTGGTACGAGGAAATGCAACCTAAAGACAAAGTGTCATGGCAGGGCAGACCAGGCCCTAAGTCTTGGTTGGCGGCTGGTCTAGGATCGAAGCTCCGACAGGTGGAAAGTTATAGCATTGCTTTGCTGATCCGGCAGCTTCTGCAGCTTGTCTTGTTCCAGATATAGAGGTGTTACCTTTCCTCTGGAGTGAACTAGGCAGGCCGAGAGAGGGATCATGCTGCATGGGCAACACATGATCTCTAAATTTTAGCTCAGGCTTTGTGCTATGGAGAGGCAATAACTCCATCCCTCTACAAACTATCGTCTGTCAAGATGGCAAGGTGCCAATGATTTAACACGGGAGCAGCTAGAGAAAACAGTAGAGTATAATATAGATCTGTCCTTTAGCTTTATAGATTACGCCAAGCATTTGACGAAATGCGGCACGAAGAATTATGGAACATAGTGGAAGTTACACCTAAATCCTATGTGAGTGGCACCTTGCCGTCTTGACAAAAATGTGTATGTGGAATTAAATTTGGCCAAAATTCCATCGCACAATGCCTGGGCATGGATTCAAAGAACATGTGTTGCCCATGCACCATGATCCCTCTCTCGGCCTCGCCTTGTTTACTCCAGAGGAAAGGATAACCAGTACGCCTGAAACAAGTTAGGCTGCAGACGTTGGCGGCTCAGAATCGAACCTCCAAGAGCGGGAGGTGAGTCTCACCTCCATGAGCAGGAGATGAGTGGTGGCCAGACCCTCATATCCGTGGACTTGACTTAGAGGCGTTCAGCCATATTCCACAGCTACGGGCTTATAGCAAGTATCTGGACTTGTGTGAGCGTGTACACCTCACATTCGTAAGTGTCCGGACAAATGTAAACGTGTACTACCGTCAGACCTTAATCTTTGAGACAAGCATATGACTACTGGCAGGATCAACCAGATATCTATCGAACACACGGACTATTCACGCACACGGGGGCCAAAAGCATCGCTAAAGCGCGCCCTCCCGGTACCCGGTGATACATGCAAAACCACTGGACGCCTACCGACGAGCTTTAAAGCTACACCGGCAGGACTGACCGAAAGGCTGCCTGTTTAATGTATTTATTTACTGTAAATATGAAGAATGTTAGCGCATATATTGTCAAGGAAGTGTATTATCCATTTGTAATATGGCGAAAAAATTCCGGAACATCTATATCCTTAAGAGAATACCGGAACTTCTATATCCTTAATAGAATGCCGGAACTTCTATATACTGAAAACAGATGGTTATTATTATCAACAATACAAATGGAAAATTAGAAACTTAATTTTTTTTTTTTTAAGTTGCATATCCCTTACAGGACGTTGCAGTCAACACCAGCATTTACTGCCGTTGTTCATGTCTTGGCAAGCTTTTACGTTCAGTAGTTTGCCATTGATTTCTGAATCACTGACTCCCATACCAACATGTTAAAACCAGCGCGACACGGTCTGCTGCCTAATCGGTCGCCGCTGTGTTTCGAACGCGGGTAAGCGGTATTACGAATCGGCTGAAACTAAGTTAGCGCAAGAAAAAAAGTGAGCAACAAAATTCTCAACGAAACTAAAGCAAAACTAATGGTAGCTTATACAACAAATGTGGTAACATATATTTTCCACGGCGAGAAAGTGCAGGAAGTGGGTAGTTGTAAATTTTTGGGCTTTCTGTTAACGGACTATGGACAAGTGATGACAGAAATGATATGAACAACAAAAATTGCTCTCCGAACAGTAAAGCAATTAAAACATGTGTATAAGTTGGAACAGGCAGAGCGACAAAAGCCAGAATGCTAAGAGCGTACTTATGTCCTGTGATAACATGCGAGTAAGAAATCTGGATATTTAACAAATCAAATAACAAGCACATATACGCACTAGACTGTAAAAGTTACAGACGAGTATTCACATTTCTGTGGACGGTAGAGAACATACAGATCTGTGCCACAAGAACTGAATATTGAAGAAGACTGGTTACTAAAACAGGCACAAATGAGGACAAGGACATATTTTGGAGTGAAGTATACCGGGGAGGCGGATTAGAGGCAGATCATAATGTATATGAATTCAGTATGTGATAGATAATCAAATCACAATATAGATGAATTCAGTATATGATAGATAATCAGATCTCATTGTAGATGAATTCAGTATGTGATAGATAATCCGATGACAATGTAGATGAATTCAGTATGAAATAGATAACCAGATCACAATGTAGATGAATTCAGTTAGTGATAGATAAGTTACATACGTCAGCAAGAGAGGCAGGACATCTGGCTATGCTAGAAAGACATTTCGAAAGACCGTTTTGGGGGACGAAGTTTTGCAAAGGACAGGCCACTGGGTGATAGTGCTTTAGATGATGATCATGAATATATAAAGTTCCTATATTGTATATTCCGTGCCGCGCATACCCGTTCCCTGGCTACATGCATGACAGTATGAGTATATAAGTATAACTATTATCTACCCCACTAGCCCACTTTATATGCAGGTCGTTTTTCTATCTTTTAAATACAAACGCCATCTTTTATCTACCCTACCTCCCACTTATATGCATGACAATATACCACGTGATCTATTGTCTACTGCTGTGATGTATCTTGCATAACTTCATCAAATAAGCTCAAATAAAACCAGGTCCAGGGTTGCAGAAACAATCCAGCAACTGTGAATGAAGCATCAACGGAACAGCAATGAAAGAGTCGAAGAGCTGCACACTAGTTGATGAGGCCAAGTTTATTTGCCCACATTGTCGTGCTGCATGATCAATCATATCATTCAAAATTCATAATAGATTTCGACCGTGTCTGTGATTTTCAGACGGGACGGTCATCATGATATTAAGTAAGAATAATCAACTCTTGACTATGCCAGTAACTGACAACTATCAAGTTGGTATCGCAGTCCTTCTATCCTTTGCAAGGTTGCCAAAGTGTCCTTCTGCTGTAACGTTCTAAGTCTCGTACTTGTATTCCGCATCTGTCAAAAAATATTTATCTTAATATGTAAGATGCCATCTCATTCTGGTTCTCTTTGCTAATATGTGTTGGCCATGAATACTTGTTGTCCTGCCAGTAAACGTATTTCTAAGTTCTAGACAACTTAAACGTGCTGCTTCTCTGGTGGAGCTCTGTGATCCGAATCTTGTTGTTATTGACAATTTTTCCTGACGTGATCTCCGTTCTACGTCAAGAGCCTAGTTTTATGTACGTTTTGGTTCGGGAGTTTTGCTCCCTCTTTCTTTTGCGTCATGTCCTCTGGGCTACTACTTGGCATCTACCCCCACAACCCACTAACATGTTTATCGGTATACTACCCTTCCATCTATAATTTACCCCCCCCCCCCTCCATCTCCCACTTACATGTGTATCGGTATACGAGTGTACCCTTCCATCTCTACCCTTCCATCTATACACTTCCATCTCTACCCTTCCATCTCTACCCTTCCATCTATGCCCTTCCATCTATGCCCTTCCATCTATACCCTTCCATCTATGCCCTTCCATCTATACCCTTCCATCTATACCCTTCCATCTATGCCCTTCCATCTATAGCCCTTCCATCTATACCCTTCCATCTATGCCCTTCCATCTATACCCTTCCATCTATACCCTTCCATTTATGCCTTTCCATCTATGCCCTTTCATCTATACCCTTCCATCTGTACCCTTCCATCTATACCCTTCCATCTATACCCTTCCATCTATACCCTTCCATCTATGCCCTTCCATCTATACCCTTCCATCTATACCCTTCCATCTATACCCTTCCATCTATACCCTTCCATCTATGCCCTTCCATCTATACCCTTCCATCTATACCCTTCCATTTATGCCCTTCCATCTATGCCCTTTCATCTATACCCTTCCATCTGTACCCTTCCATCTCTACCCTTCCATCTATACCCTTCCATCTATGCCCTTCCATCTATACCCTTCCATCTATACCCTTCCATCTATGCCCTTCCATCTATACCCTTCCATCTATACCCTTCCATCTATGCCTTTCCATCTATACCCTTCCATCCATACCCTTCCATTTATGCCCTTCCATCTATGCCCTTTCATTTATACCCTTCCATCTGTACCCTTCCATCTATACCCTTCCATCTATACCCTTCCATCTGTACCCTTCCATCTATACCCTTCCATCTATACACTTCCATCTCTACCCTTCCATCTATACACTTCCATCTATGCCCTTCCATCTATACCCTTCCATCTATACCCTTCCATCTATGCCCTTCCATCTATACCCTTCCATCTATACCCTTCCATCTATGCCCTTCCATCAATACCCTTCCACCTATACCCTTCCATCTATGCCCTTCCATCTATACCCTTCCATCTATATCCTTCCATTTATGCCCTTCCATCTATGCCCTTTCATCTATACCCTTCCATCTGTACCCTTCCATCTATACCCTTCCATCTATACCCTTCCATCTATACCCTTCCATCTATACCCTTCCATCTATACCCTTCCATCTATACCCTTCCATCTATACCCTTCCATCTATGCCCTTCCATCTATACCCTTCCATCTATACCCTTCCATTTATGCCCTTCCATCTATGCCCTTTCATCTATACCCTTCCATCTGTACCCTTCCATCTATACCCTTCCATCTATACCCTTCCATCTATGCCCTTCCATCTATGCCCTTTCATCTATACCCTTCCATCTGTACCCTTCCATCTATACCCTTCCATCTATACCCTTCCATTTATGCCCTTCCATCTATGCCCTTTCATCTATACCCTTCCATCTGTACCCTTCCATCTCTACCCTTCCATCTATACCCTTCCATCTATGCCCTTCCATCTATACCCTTCCATCTATACCCTTCCATCTATGCCCTTCCATCTATACCCTTCCATCTATACCCTTCCATCTATGCCCTTCCATCTATACCCTTCCATCCATACCCTTCCATTTATGCCCTTCCATCTATGCCCTTTCATCTATACCCTTCCTTCTGTACCTTTCCATCTATACCCTTCCATCTATACCCTTCCATCTGTACCCTTCAATCTATACCCTTCCATCTATACCCTTCCAACTATACCCTTCCATCTGTACCCTTCCATCTATACCCTTCCATCTCTAACCTACCTCCAGTGTGCCCACTTAATGTAAGGATCATCATCACAGCCCGGACAGGTCCCTAGGTGCTTCGATATCTCCCTCAGCATCTCCGTCAGCGTACATCCACTGATTGTATCAGTTCTGTGTGAATTCATCATATGTCTTGTGCTCTTGGCAACATGCCTGTGTTGATTCATCAAATGTCTTGTGCTCTTGACACGTTTACATCGTACTCCCCAGTCACTTCCACCTCTTGACAACATGTTTATATCTTGCTCTGATCTCCCCCTCAACATCTCCGCCAGCATACATTAACTGATCGTATCAGTTCTGGGTTGGTTCCAAATGTTGCTGTATGTAGCCGGGACGCAGTGTTGGGGTGAGCGCCCAACATTGTTTAAATACCCCAATGGCTCGTGAATACATAACCTATGCAGCAAAAGTCCAACTCCTGGCCTTCACGTGGCGGAACTGTTTCTACTAACAGGAGAAGGGGCGACGGCGAGTATCTGGCGCCGGAAAATAACCAGTATGCTCTAGATGTGTATACACATACATGCATGTGCAGACACGTGTGTGCGTGTGTACACATCTAAACTCGAGTGAGACCACAGTCTGCTCTAGCAAAGGAAAGGTGCTGAAGACGGAGGCAACCAGCCAGGAGGCGCACCACAGAAATCAGGATGCCACGCAATTACGCAAAATGGAATATGTCGACTGCTGCTAAAAGTTATGGTGCTCGCCCTGCTTTGGACCCCCAGGCAGGTGCAGTGCCGGGCCCTATGTCTCGAAAGGGTCCAACCCCAACTACTGGAGGTCCTTCTCAGATGTCCTGTGGAGCCAGGGGACATGAGAATAGAACGGCTGGCCATACTAAACAAAGACTTAAAATAATGCACTGGAATGCGGAGGGAGTCAGCAAAAAGAAATAGAATTAGAAAACATCCTGGACCAAGAAAAAGTAAGCATATGTTGCTTGGAAGAAACTCACCTCAACGAAATTATAGCCTTCAAAATCAGAGGCTACCAGTGTTACCGATTGACCGAAAGGACAGGCGAAAAGGTCGGGATACTTACCCTTGTAAAAAATAACATCACTGCTTCCCAAATCGAAGTCTACATGGAAGGGGCTGAGTATAAGACACTTAAACTTAAAACAGGCTATACAGACCTACATCTAATCAATTACTACTGTCCAAGTGACCGCCCACAGGCACTGGACACACTACCATTAACAGAAAAAAATGATTGTGTGTGGCGATTTCAACAGCCACTCGCAGAGTTGGGGCTATGATCACATGGAACAGAGAGGAGAGAGACTGGAAGACTGGCAGGATGAGAATAGATTCATCTTGGTTAACAAGCCGTCCGACCCACATACTTTCTACTCGAGATCATGGCACTCTACAACTACACCTGACCTGGCTTTTCATTCACCAGACCTGGAGTGGAACATTACACGAATTGTTGGGAAACAACTTGGTGGCAGAGACCATCGGCCAGTCTTTCTAACTGTAGAAAATGAGCTTGTAAGTGAAAGCAGCACCCTCTCGAGGTGGAACTACAAGAAAGCAGACTGGGCAATGTAAAAGAATCGCACCAGCATACTGGTTAGAAACCTGAACACTGAGAAAGACATAAATAAAGTAGTTGAAGAGTTAGGGAAATGCATACTACAGGCAGCGCGAGAAACAGTACCAAGAGGAGCCCGTAAACAATATAAACCCTACTGGAGTAGTGAACTGGAACAGTTGCATAATGATGTGGAAGTGTGTAGAAAGCAAGCAGAGGCCACACCAAACCAAGATCACCACAATAAATTCCAGCATGCAAAAGCCAAATTTCAAAGGGCCAACTGCAGGCTAGATGGAAAAGCTGGCAGGAAAAAAACAGAGTCTCTGAACTTTGAAAGCGACACAAGGAAATTGTGGAAGCTAATAAAACAACTTAACGATGAGGGCACAGGGGGAAACATAAAAATTGCACTACATAAAGATGGAAACATCTTAACAAGAAAGCAAGCAGCTGACCATTTTGCGGACTCATTCGCACAAGATAACAATATTAAAATTAGTACAGAGAAACAACAAGAGATTCGAGAGAAACGGCAACATACAGGATAGAAGGAAATAGTACATGAGATTCTGGAGGCACCCATCACAATCAGCGAACTGGAGCTAGCCATATCAAAACTGAAAATGAGAAAGTCACCAGGAGCTGATGGTATCTCTAATGAAATGATCAGGAACCTAGGAACAGAGGCCAAAGCAAAGCTGCTGCAGATCTTCAATAATAGTTGGACCTTAGGCAGTGTTCCACAAGCCTGGAGAGAAGCAATCATGATACCCCTCCTAAAATCAGGGAAAGATAGTTCCATTGCCTCTAGCTACAGACCAATTAGCCTCATCAGCTGTCTCTGCAAAACACTAGAGCGCATCATCAATCACAGACTGCAGTGGTACATTGAAAGTAAAAACATCCTTGTGCCACAGCAGGCTGGCTTTAGGCAATGCTACTCTACGGAAGATCAGACAACCTACCTCTCTCAAGAAATAGAGGATGCATTCCAAGAGAAGAAGCTGGTGCTTGCGGCATGGATAGATTTGAAGAAAGCCTTTGACAAAGCCTGGAAAGAAGGTCTGATGAATAAATTCAGAAACTGTAAAGTCAAGGAAGAATGTACAAATGGGTGAAAGCATACTTGCACACCAGAATAGCCCGAGTACAGATAGGCGGACTAAAGAGCAAGAAAGTACTACTGCGTCATGGTGTTCCCTAGGGCGGAGTCTTGTCCCCCACACTTTTTCTAATCTTAATCAATGATCTCGTTGCTAATCTACCGCATGGAATTAAAGCGGCAATGTACGCCGATGACCTGGTTCTATGGAGCACAAATGAACATGCACCAGTGGCCACCAGATTACTACAAAGAGCTGTAGACACATTTGTTGCATGGGCAAATAGATGGTGTGTCAGCATAAACACTGACAAGTGCAGCACCACTCTATTTACCCTCTCTCCAAAACAAAAGGCAGGGACCATCCAGATAAATGGAACACCCCTAAGAGAAGATAAAGAACCAACATACATTGGAGTAACATTTGATGGCAGGCTGACATAGAGAAAGCACATCAACAAAGCAGTAGCAAAAGCCAGAAGGAAAATAGCCATCTTGAGAAAGCTAAGTGGAACCACATGGGGTGCCAGTGGGAAAATACTTAGCAAAGTTTATCAACAGACCACACCTGGAATACGTGTCAACTGCATGGTGTTCGGCATCAAAAACCACACTACAAGAGCTGGACAAAGTGCAAAATCAAGCACTTAGAGTCACCACAGGAGGGATGAGATCAACCCCTATAGTGGAAATGGAGAAGATGGGGAGGACACAAGCACTGAGTGAACGCAGATATACGAAAACACTAATACAAGCAGAAAAGTTCCCCAGCTTGCCAGGCCACCCTATGAAGAACATATGTGAAAACCTAGCTATGTGGCGGTTGAAAAGAAATAGTTTTATCCACCAGGCCAAACGACTCTGCAGAGAAACCACCGATCTGCCCACAGTTGGTATCCCCCTAACAACTATTCCAGAGCGAACTCCATGGAAAGATGAGCATAGACTATCATTACAAATCCAGACAAAAGTGAGAGGAATATTTGACAAGGAAGAACAGAACAGCGTGCAGCGCAGAACAGCCACTCTCAGCTTCCTTGATGAAGAATACCCACAGGACCTCTGGATCCGAGTCTACACAGATGGGTCAGCACAAAATGCTGTTCGAAATGGAGGAGCGGGAGTGTACATCGAATACCCAAATAGTACAAGGGACACAGCTAAAGTACCGACAGGAAAGTACTGCCATAACTACGATGCTGAAATTGAGGCAATCAAGATAGCAACAGAGAAATTACTAAATACCAGCAATGGTACACAACCTGTGGTGCTATTGACAGATGCAAAATCAGTACTCGAGGCACTCCTGTCTGGGAAATTGCCAGTACTAAGGACACTACTTTCTGAACTTAGCAGTCAGCATAAGGTCATCATACAGTGGATACCATCCCACTGTGGAGTACCCGGAAACGACAGAGCTGATCAATTGGCTAAGGAAGGAGCCAAAGAAGAACAGCCTGATGGTTCCGTTACATACCATCAAAAGAAGAGAATGATCATATCAGTCAGAAAGCCACCAAAACCTGCTCAAGATGACTACCACGTTATGGATAGACCAGAATAAGTCATTATTCTACGCCTCAGAACAGGGCACAATAGATTACGCAACCACATGTATACAAAATTCAAGATTGGTGAAACAGCCATGTGCACATGTGGATTGGCGTCGCAGACAGCAGAGCACATACTCCAAGACTGCCCAAAATATAACATATCTAGGCAAACCTTCTGGCCTAGAGAGTCGACAGTGGAAGATAAACTCTATGGACCGCTGTGCGAACTGAAAAAGACAGTTCAATTCATACAAGAGACAGCATTGCAGTTATAGACATATTTCAAGCGAACGAAAGAAGAAGAGGAAGTTCTGGGTTGATTCATCAAATGTTTTGTGCTCTTGACAACAAGTTTACATCGTACTCCCCGCGTCACTCCCACCTCCCTCATTCTGGACAAGGAAACAAGATTTATGTTTCCTTGCAGTCATCTGGTCGTCCAGCATATCCTATAGCTCTGATGAAACAGCAGGCAGGCAAGAGTACAGGAAAATGGTGAACTGTCTGAACCCTTTCCTGTAACCAATGGAGTGAAGCAAGGATGTGTCCTGGCACCAACACTGTTCAGCCTCATGTTTTCAGCCATGTTGATGAATGCCTTCGAGAACGACGACATTGGAATAGACATCAACTACCGTATGGATGGAAAGTTATTCAATCTCAGAAGGCTGAAAGCTAAAACCAAAATTGACAGCGGCACCGTCAGAGACCTCCTGTTTGCTGATGATTGTGCTCTATACGCCAACTCAGAGGCGGACATGCAACATAATGTTTCAGCTTTCTCACATGCCTGTGCCAACTTTGGGCTCAATATCAACTTGGAGAAGACTGTAGTTATGTACCAGCCAGCTCCAGGGAAAAATCACACTGTGCCGAATATCAAAGTGAATGATCATAGACCAAGTGTTGTGTGTCATGAGTTAAACGCTGATCCCTGCTTCCTCTACAATGATATTGACCTGACGTTTAACTGCTAGAGCTAAATGGTACAATCACATGTAGGACGGCCTCACTCCGCTGACTCCAACATAAATCCAACAACAAAGTCTTTTGAGTGAACTGAAATATAATTTATCGCAGGCAACTTCAACAGCAAACGTGAGCGAGTGAGCGCATCCAGTCTTGAGTCTTTCGCACTGCACTTTCGCTCTTGCTTCTCCATCGCTATTCATCTATCTAGACTGTGTGGATATTTGGGCACCAAGCGGGCCACCTGCCATGATAAGGAATGTACAACAACCGCCTACCTTCCACTGTCATATAGGGAATACGATATATGCCAGCGACCGTGGCATCAGGATAGCCAGGAGTACCTGTAGTCAATTGCCGGACACACCTAGAGCGACTTCATGTGGACACTGAGGATTGGCAACATCATAAAGGCCGGTATTCTGTGTGGTGTTGAAGCACGTCCTAGCTTGTCCTTGCTGGATCACCAACTCAAGCTTAAGCCGTTACGGTGTTAGGTGACGTCATCCTATGACGTCTCAATTGCGTTCAATGTTGGTGTCACAATGTTCACCATTTGTGACACCCGTTATCTTCTTCTTTGATGCGCTAACTCATCAATTGCCTGCCTCACTGTCATTTACTACATGACAGCTTTGCCCCCTCTACAATGAAAATGATCGTTAGACCATTTTCTCTGTTATCTTGACATGCAAGCAAATGATGTCCACGACGTAAATTACATCCTATTGTGATCGATAACGCATTCACCGTCCTTGGAACTTAGTTTGTCAATGTGAACCAATCTAGATCGTGGGATATTGAACACCGGACTAAAATACAAGTCCCGAACACCGCCACCTCTACATTCTATAAATGATCCCTGAGATGTTATCGCGTTAACATGCCCGACTACTTGTAACTAAACTAAGGCTCAAACACCGCCAGTTCATATTAAGATCTGTTATCGCGTATATATGTTGACACCTTAAAACTACTAACGGTCTCTATATCCCCGAGTGCCGTCAGTTAAATAAAAACACCATCCAGTGTTGCATACCCAACGATCACATGATCCGTAGTCGACAACTGATTGTCCTGGACGTGAATACCTATCTCCACACAACTCCAAGTCGACCTGGTACACCATCATTTCTTTTCGTTGCATCATGTCGATAAGGAAAACTATTCTCAATATAACTGTGTTATATATCTATAATGTGTTGTTCATTTGTTATATGTATGTATATATCCTATAATGTGTATTGTTACTATATGTTTGTGTCTATTACTTTTCTTTCATTCCTTTCTCTTCATTCGTCCATCATGAAAATGATACATATATGATGATTAGTTAACACAAAACATATTATTGACATTAATAACTACAACACATTAATGTACTGATAATTAAAATAACCAATATCAGTCATCCTAATAGTTATAAACACCAAAAAAAAAAATATATATATATATATATATATATAACCATAACATTAAAAAAAATAAACATTTTTTTTACTTAAAACAACCAATATTATTTAAAATCTACCTACTTAATTAACTATCATATATCTACCTATCACCTGAAATCCACAAACTCTACACCGTCATTAAAACTGTTAATCAATACTGTCATCACTTCCGTGTGTACTGAATCTGTTATTTATTTTCAAAGACTAAATTACTCAAATCAAATTAAAAGTATATCTATTAGGCAAACTACTAACAATACTACCACGCTGGCTTGTCAAAGCGTGAAGCCAACTTAATTGATCATGTCATCTCCACAGTACGTGAAACTTTTCATCTGTCTCTGATACTACCACTCTGGCCTGTCCAAGAATGCAGCAATCTTAATTGATCATGCCAGGTTCGCATTACATCTCGTGACACTTTTTCACCTGTCTTTCTGCAATAATAATAATAACAAGTGACTAACTTATTTATATTTAAACAACTGTTTTCATACATGTGGTGTTTCAAAAGTAAGTTACAGTCATAATAAAGTAACATTATATTTAGACATTATAATATTCCCATTTAACTAAAATCCATTTAACCAAAATTAAAATTATATTTTCTTCATACAATATGTTTATAATCTACTTAATAAATCTGCTAAATTATTTATTTAGTATTAACCGATATGATTTAGGAAACTATGAAAATTTAGCCATGCCCGCTATTAATACATCTATTTGGGCATAGGTTCAAGATAAAGATACTCATTTATACACATCTAAAAAAAAAATTTATGCTTATGAATATGGACAATACAATGAACACAGTAGACGACATAACATCTTATAAAAATAATCATGATGACAATACGACCACAACATCGTTACATGTTTTACGCAAGGTTAGTAAAATTCATTCAGCAGAAAATATAAACGAAATTCATTGAAATCCTGCTTCACCGTATCAGTACTGTAGTCGTGTGTCATTAACCCATACACACGTCAACAATAGAGTTCCACTGTTGCATGATCTCCATGCTGTTATCAGTTTTAACTACTATTAATAATCACACCTACCTACAACAAAACCCTGTTATGTGTCAATAACCCATACCCACAACAGCGATTAGTTGTCTTTACTATCATATGTTCAACAATTCGCATAGGAAGACCTCTGCCACATAACAATTACCCATGTCATATGACAGAAGGCCGCCAAACACGATAAGAACATATTATGTTCAGCGACTTCGTCGCCACACGTTATAATCCATATATCATTTTGCGACTTTCCAGATGTTTACCCCAGCTGTTAATTTTCTACTGGACAAATCCCGACCAATTCTAGTGTAAAACCTTCTGAACAGTAGGCCCTACACATGTTTATGTATCAACAGTAGGCCCCTACACATGTTTATGTATCAACAGTAGGCCCCTACACATGTTTATGTATCAACAGTAGGCCCCTACACATGTTTATGTATCAACAGTAGGCCCTACACATGTTTATGTATCAACAGTAGGCCCTACACATGTTTATGTATCAACAGTAGGCCCCTACACATGTTTATGTATCAACAGTAGGCCCCTACACATGTTTATGTATCAACAGTAGGCCCCTACACATGTTTATGTATCAACAGTAGGCCCCTACACATGTTTATGTATCAACAGTAGGCCCTACACATGTTTATGTATCAACAGTAGGCCCTACACATGTTTATGTATCAACAGTAGGCCCTACACATGTTTATGTATCAACAGTAGGCCCTACACATGTTTATGTATCAACAGTAGGCCCCTACACATGTTTATGTATCAACAGTAGGCCCTACACATGTTTATGTATCAACAGTAGGCCCTACACATGTTTATGTATCAACAGTAGGCCCCTACACATGTTTATGTATCAACAGTAGGCCCTACACATGTTTATGTATCAACAGTAGGCCCTACACATGTTTATGTATCAACAGTAGGCCCCTACACATGTTTATGTATCAACAGTAGGCCCTACACATGTTTATGTATCAACAGTAGGCCCCTACACATGTTTATGTATCAACAGTAGGCCCCTACACATGTTTATGTATCAACAGTAGGCCCCTACACATGTTTATGTATCAACAGTAGGCCCCTACACATGTTTATGTATCAACAGTAGGCCCTACACATGTTTATGTATCAACAGTAGGCCCCTACACATGTTTATGTATCAACAGTAGGCCCCTACACATGTTTATGTATCAACAGTAGGCCCCTACACATGTTTATGTATCAACAGTAGGCCCCTACACATGTTTATGTATCAACAGTAGGCCCCTACACATGTTTATGTATCAACAGTAGGCCCTACACATGTTTATGTATCAACAGTAGGCCCTACACATGTTTATGTATCAACAGTAGGCCCTACACATGTTTATGTATCAACAGTAGGCCCTACACATGTTTATGTATCAACAGTAGGCCCCTACACATGTTTATGTATCAACAGTAGGCCCCTACACATGTTTATGTATCAACAGTAGGCCCCTACACATGTTTATGTATCAACAGTAGGCCCTACACATGTTTATGTATCAACAGTAGGCCCCTACACATGTTTATGTATCAACAGTAGGCCCCTACACATGTTTATGTATCAACAGTAGGCCCCTACACATGTTTATGTATCAACAGTAGGCCCCTACACATGTTTATGTATCAACATTATTTTGGCTCAGGCCATTCCTTCTGATGTTATCCATCCTGCATCTATACCAATCTTGATGAAATACTAAAAAGAAGATATTATCTACGTCTAACCCATATTAACTAATAATTGTAGACAAGAACTGTAAACGGGAATTTAGTACTTGTGATTTTAACTGTGTGCGAAAATCAGGACCACTTCTTTTGTAATACCCTAATGTGTCTGTACTGTACTATGTGTTTATCTAATTACCTAACATTGACATTCATCCCAATTTATTTTTCTTTATATTCTTCCTTTTATACATTTTCTTTCTTTCTTTCTTTCTTTGTTTCAAACCTATAGAATCTCTCTTCTGCACATACGCCAATATATGTATATTGTAACTCTGTTGCCTGGAATACTGGTATAGTTTTCACTCTTGTGTACCATGCGTACTGTATATGCTGCACTGACGTATGTTTGGTAAGTCTGTACCAAAGGTCAAGGTAGGCAAGTGTAGTCAGCCTACTGTAATGCTTTTTTCCTTTACCTATAAAGTTCATAAAATATCTTTTTGTTTGTATGCAACAGTTTAAACCGTTTGTTTTGACTTGCACGTACATGTTTGTACTGGTATAGATAAGATATCCTTTTGTTCGTGTGAACCTGTTAATAACGACGCCTATATCCTGTGATATAATCAGTTTAACCATGGTAATGATGTGAGCAACGACCATGGCAATTAGATCCCATTTTGATTGTTTAATGGGCCTTGCGTGTTGAGCATGTACCTTTTTCGTGCAACAACTAGTGTATGTAACTTTTGGTTTCCTTTTGGGATGTTTGAGAAAGATATCATCTAAAGACATATAATCCCGTTTGACATGTTTTATACACTTCTTTTCTGTTGTGCTATTAGTCTTTTGTGTTACATCATGTTCATCAGCAGTTGATATAACCTGCTTAACTTGTGTATTTTCTTCTTCTGTATGCGTCGTTTGAACTTGGGTTCTTGTGAGTGTCTTGTCAAGATTGTGTTCAATGGCCACTTTCCGAACGAAATCCCTGGCATTCGGGATATTACCAATTATTAACCCAACACCCGGGTTTGGTAATACCGCTGCACATATTCTACCTTCGTAATACGGGCATTCAATCATAACCCACGCGGTCTTGTATATTTCTACAGTACCCCCGAATGTTCTACAACCAATACTATTCCCTGTGTAATCCCTTTCGTTGATCAGTTTGTGATCAACTCCTGCAATAACTGAACTAGTGTCCCTAATACACGTCGTTGATACTCCATTGACAAATGCCTGTTCAGTAATGAGAGTGTCTTCTATGTCTTCGTCATTCTCGATTATGAACACTGTGTTAGTTTCATATATTTGTAGAAAGTTTTGTAGCATCGACATGTTGCTATGTTTCACCACTATTCAATAATAATTGCAAGTAGGAACTGAAGAAAGAAGTTCAGTACCAAAAGTATACAGGCATATAACTATTAAACACAACTATAATAATTGTAGATCAGAAATGTAGACAGAAATTTCGCACGAAAATCTTGTAACTCACAAAATAAAAGTTAACGCCGACAAAGTCAAAGAACGCAGCAAAAATTAGTTTGCTTACACGCCAGAAATTGTCTACTAGAAAATAAATAACACAAAGTTTGCAGAACTATTTATAGAAAATAAGATATGCACTACATATAGACAAACTAAACAGAGTTAACAATTTTTAAATCAATAAATAGATAAATAGAATTCCGCACACCAAACTATTATGACTTATATAGACCCTGGAAATACCAACCACCAAAGAATTTAGCAAAGCAGAAAGATATTAGCTTAAAAATAATAAAGCCTATACATAATAAATTAAATAATGAAACCACAATTTAAAAAAAATTAGCAAAGACTAGTTATAATAATTCCAAAGCAATAAATAAAAAGATAATATTGTTATAATAATTAAGAAAAGTAATTCAGCAAAGAAAATATAAGCAGAGTCAACGTTCTTTAACTACGTCAAACTAAGAATAGAAAACATTCATTCTGATAACATCTAAAATAGTGCGCACACACAATTAAGAAAGTCTAGCGCAATATCGCACCAAATTATGTACCGCGCTTATGACGTAATGGAAGACATGAGTGAATTAGAAACGAATAAAATGTGTGTAATATTACAATATTAATGACTGCCACTTAACTAAATGAAAGACCACAAACGTTTACTTAGCTCATAAAACACGGTGATTCCTCCACTCAACGTATTAGACTGCAATGTCAGACAATCCAGCTCGTATCCAACATGAATTGTAGACCATCAAAATCCTCCTCAAACTCGACCAATGTCAGTCGATATGATAACCAATTCTGTTCGTAATCGAATCCTATGAATTTGACACCTTTAGGCACGTTGCCTGTCATCAATCCCTGAAGTGGATCGTAATTGATGTTGGTGTCATTTGCTACAAAGTGTAGCTATAACGTAGAAAGAGTTTCACGCTGTTTAATGTTGTATAGCCCACATTAAAAATGTTCTGGTCTGATGAGTTATTGTATAGAATTTCCCGGTTTATTTATATATACAATTCCGACATCCAAGGTATGCGCACTTTCAAACACGATAAGATTGCGTTGATTCCGTTGTAATGAGGCGTTGATACTTCCAGTCATTCAACCGACATCCTATGAGTTCCTGAAGTTTCTGTTGAACCACCAGAAAACGGATTCGATTCACCTGGGTTATTTCCGTTCCCAAGAGGCGTTGAGAAGTACAAAATTTTCTGTTCAGTACACTGCGCTTGAGAAACAATGTATACTGGTCTTCCGTTGATGAAATGTCAGAAGTGCTTCAAGTTTATACACAGTACAGTTAAAATCTTGCCATAATGGCTATGTGCATTTTCAATCAATCCGTGATTTCATAGAGAAAATCACAATAATGTCATTTCATTGGTACAGTGACACTTGTCATTCTCTCCATTACAAAAGTCATCTGATATATGACGACGAGAGTTATATTTGTCCTTGACAGTCAGCATTAATCCATGCGAGCATGAAGCTCTCTGTATGAAACTATATGTATCCTGATTCGATCGCACTGACTGTTATTTCCAAGAAATAAATGATGATGATTAATAAACTGAAGACACAATACGAACAACGAGGATGCGCCAACTGGTCTCCTCACACTCGACAAATGTCAGAGACGATTCTCCGCCTTCATACTTCTGACATCTTGAGGATTCCAGCGTTGACCAATAAAAATTCGTATATCACTGTCGTTGTCCAATATTCCTCTGTAACGATCTGTCGTTGTCCAATAATCCTTCTTATCGATCTGTCGTTGACCAATATTCCTCTGTAACAATCTGTCGTTGTCCAACAATCCTTCTTATCGATCTGTCGTTGACCAATATTCCTCTGTAACAATCTGTCGTTGTCCAATAACAGGCTCTGAGAATCTTCCGAAGAAATCAGCACTCACTCATCGCCAATAGTCCCAAGTAAAGCTAGGTCTGTCTCAAAACGAAATGGCAGCTTTCAAAACAGACGAGGCAATCTGAAATCACACTCCTGTGATCTGGATAACACGATGAGAACCGAGAGTTCTCTGGGTGGGCAACGATTGGAGCGATACTGTAACTATATATATGCAACGATAAAATTACACTCCTAACACTGAGTGTACCATTTACAGATGATCGAAACTGGTACCGATGCTCTCTCAAACATGAAAAACTACTTCCCAATGCCCATGATTGGTGTTAACCTCTAACGGTTAACGATTGACAAAATGACGATACAAATGAACGACTGAGGATGCGCCATATGGTCACCAGCAATCTAGACCGGCATGATCCTCACAAACACAGATGTGTTGCGTGTTAGTGCATGCGTGACTGTGTGTTCTGTATTCATTCCTTAGGATGAGAATATGACCGTTATAATGTCATTCAATCCTGTCTCCATAGTCTGATATTCACTCTGCTTCCAATTATTAATATGTTTGCAGCCAATGTCTCAAAAACATTACTGCCTCCAACAAAGATGAAATCCACTGACTGTGTCTCTGTACCGTATCCGTACAATATTGACCTTGTGACTATAACCGTTATCCTTGACTCACTGACGACCTTACTGTGAACGATCATTTGGTCCAAATCTCTGCAGACGATGCCCCCATGTCATGAGTTAAACGCTGATCCCTGCTTCCTCTACAATGATATTGACCTGACGTTTAACTGCTAGAGCTAAATGGTACAATCACATGTAGGACGGCCTCACTCTGCTGACTCCAACATAAATCCAACAACAAAGTCTTTTGAGTGAACTGAAATATAATTTATCGCAGGCAACTTCAACAGCAAACGTGAGCGAGTGAGCGCATCCAGTCTTGAGTCTTTCGCACTGCACTTTCGCTCTTGCTTCTCCATCGCTATTCATCTATCTAGACTGTGTGGATATTTGGGCACCAAGCGGGCCACCTGCCATGATAAGGAATGTACAACAACCGCCTACCTTCCACTGTCATATAGGGAATACGATATATGCCAGCGACCGTGGCATCAGGATAGCCAGGAGTACCTGTAGTCAATTGCCGGACACACCTAGAGCGACTTCATGTGGACACTGAGGATTGGCAACATCACAAAGGCCGGTATTCTGTGTGGTGTTGAAGCACGTCCTAGCTTGTCCTTGCTGGATCACAAACTCAAGCTTAAGCCGTTACGGTGTTAGGTGACGTCATCCTATGACGTCTCAATTGCGTTCAATGTTGGTGTCACAATGTTCACCATTTGTGACACCCGTTATCTTCTTCTTTGATGCGCTAACTCATCAATTGCCTGCCTCACTGTCATTTACTACATGACATTGTGGACAAATTCACCTATCTTGGCAGCACTGTGTCACAAGCTGCCACAATCGATGACGAAGTGAATGCAAGAATCTCCAAGGCCAGTGCAGCCTTTGGCAGACTGTACAGGAATGTATGGGACAGAACTGGTATAAGCCTGCAAACAAAGCTAAAAGTCTACAAAGCAGTTGTATTATCCACACTGCTATATGCTTGTGAAACCTGGACTGTTTATCAGCGACACGCTAGGAAATTAAACCACTTCCACACAGTCTGCCTAAGGAAGCTACTGAAGATTAAATGGCAAGACAAGATTCCAGACACTGAAGTCCTAGAAAGAGCATCCATGCCCAGTATCCACACTCTACTGATGAAGAATCAGATTCGCTGGGCTGGTCACTTGACTCGCATGCCAGATCACAGGCTCCCTAAACGAATTTTCTACAGCGAACTGCGTTGTGGTAAACGCTCCCAAGGTGGCCAGAGGAAACGTTTTAAAGACACTCTGAAAATTTCACTGAATGCTTTTGGAATTCATCATGACACCTGGGAGGCTGCAGCAGTAGACCGAAATTCGTGGCGTGCATCATTGCGCAAAGGTGCAGTCATATGTGAGGCAACCAGGACTGCAAGAGCTGTGAAGAAAAGGCAGGACAGAAAAACCACTGCAGGAAATCCTCCTCCAGAGACGTCAAGCATTCTTTGCCCACATTGTCAAAGAACATTTCGAGCCAAAATAGGCCTTATCAGCCATCTTAGAACCCACGGCTCCACACCTTCAACCCCACTGAATGAAATGAATGGTCATCATCATTCTTGATGGACAAACAACAAACAACATAGCTCTGATGATGTCTGGCCCATTGCCAAGTAGCAAGTGCGACGTAATGGCGTAAATGAGAAAGATCAGAGAATCCCAAAGCCAAAACGCTAAGGTATCGAGAGAGAGAGAGAGAGAGAGAGAGAGAGAGAGAGAGAGAGAGAGAGAGAGAGAGAGAGAGAGAGAGAGAGAGAGAGAGAGAGAGAGAGATGTTAACACGTCATCTCTCTCGATACCTTAGCGTTTTGGCTTTGGGATTCTCTGATCTTTCTCATTTACGTCATTACGTCGCACTTGCTACTTGGCACCCATCCATTGCTCTTCCCACCTCGATCATCGCCATGTTTTCCAGCCGATCAGCGCGCTTGTTGTCTTTCTCGCCTGTGTGCCCAGAATAATAGATGAAAGTCAGCTTGAATAATTGTGATGTGCTTTGTGTCGAGCCACTCATACTGTATGAAGACAGTCTGGACCTTCTTGAGTATATTCATTGAGTCTCCCAGTACGCATGCTTGTGGTTACGTGTACGTGCTGAGCCAATTCAGAGCACCGTGTCTATTGCTGCGGCAGGTCTTGCTATTTGTGATTTCTGTATCAGTATAGTATTTTACCCTTTCTTATATTACCTTACCCC
Organism: Cepaea nemoralis; assembly: GCA_014155875.1. Classification (NCBI taxonomy): domain Eukaryota; kingdom Metazoa; phylum Mollusca; class Gastropoda; order Stylommatophora; family Helicidae; genus Cepaea; species Cepaea nemoralis. The sequence continues at coordinate 418,786 of JACEFZ010024861.1, forward strand.
AACTCCGACTCACCTGCGTATATGTATGCTAACATATCTTTCTGTCTATTACTTAACACCACCTCCGACTTATATGTGTATCGGTATATTATTATATCCTTCTATCTATTTATTACCTTACATCACCTCCGACTTATATGCGTATCGGTATGCTATTATATCCTTCCATTTTTTAGCTAACCACACTCGACTCGACGCCCTATCCAGAAGCATATCACCAAGTGCAGAGGATGGCTAGCACTAAAACTACCGCGAAGCGAGACGCAATCAATATAGCCGAGAAGAATAAAGCAGAGGCCAGGAAGATCAGTAGGGCTGCTGATCCCGTGGCGACACACAGCAGTCCAACATCTACACCAGCTGAAGCAGTTCCCTACTCCTACAAACTACCGATACCAGAGATGCCATCAGCAGCGGAGAAGCCAGTCACAACAACAACACCATTGCGCGGTCATGCAGCTCACCAAGGATCGCCTTACATGAGGACAACACAACTGAGGGTTTCGCCGAAAAAATCCTACTGAAGCAGACAAGCTTTGGGGAGGCAAAACTGTCGGCGTTACCAACTGACAAAATACTCAATCTGCCGGAGAACGAGCTGGGAAGATACAACATCGCTCAGCTTCGCAAAACACGTGATTTATTGGTGACCTCGTATTTATGGCCCATAGTGTGTGAGCCTCGTAGTCATGGCCGATAGTGTCTGAGCCTCGTATTCATGGCCAATAGTGTGTGAGCCTCGAATTAATGGCCCATAGTGTCTGAGCCTCGTACGCATAGCCAATAGTGTGTGAACCTCGTATTCATGGCCCATAGTGTTTGAGCCTCGTACTCATAGTTACTAGTGTGTGAGCCTCGTACTCATGGCCAATAGTGTGTGAGTCTCGAAATTATAGCCCATAGTGTCTGAGCCTCGTATTCATGGCTCATAGTGTCTGAGTCTCGTACTCATGGCCAATAGTGTCTGAGCCTCGTACTCATGGCTAGTTAGTTTAGTTTAGTTAAGTCGACGGATAAACATCACAGCACACGGGTGTAACCCATTAGTGCTTCGTTTTATTCCTAACTCAAGCCTGAGTCCGGAGACTCTCAGCTCAGTGCACAAACTCCGTAGCACCGGCGAGGATCCTGAAATATTTTGGGTAGATTTTTAACTCTAAATTTAGCCAGGGCAGCGCCGTTAGGCTACTCTTTTTCAATTTCCAACTGCCAAGGGACTTTTTACGTGCGCAACAATACACACGGGCATCCGATCTCCCTACCCAGAGACCAGGGGAAATGTTGTTACTAGAAGACCACGTGAAAAAATCCCGGCTCTCACTGGGGCTTGAACGCGGGACCTCCAGCACTCGAGGCGGACACCTTACCTCGACACCACTCAGCCCCCCCCCCCTCCCCCTCCCCCATGGGGCTCATGGATATTAGTGTATGAACCCGTTGTTATTTTGTTATTTTCATACTAAAGTATGATGGTGTAATATACTTTTTTGTTTGAAAAAAAACCCAAAAAACCCATCTTCATGCCACTAATTAAAAAACCTGCAAGCCTACAGATACCCGCCCCTACCATTACATGCGTGTTTTCGAGTACACGAATTATAATCAGCGAAACTAGAAATAGGTTTTTGTGAAATGTGTCCAATTCCTCTTGGATTGGACGCAGACACGACATAATTAACAGCCGCAGTAGTTCAGTGACTTGCACGGTTGTCTGCTGGCACGGTGCTCGTGTGTTCCAATTCCCATCGATGTGGATGTTTAAAATGGACCTGGGTTCTCATGTCGATCCACCCTTGGGAAGTCAATACGGCCAGTGTGACATTGACCACGTCACCCATCGAGTGTCGGTTTATCAACAAGTGCGGAAGACGCACCAAATATCCAGTACGTTTTACGGCGTGTGAGAGAGTCCTATACTTACTGGGGAGAAAATGACAGAGTCATTAGTCTCTAGCATCTTACTGTTGTTAACATTGTTGTCCATATTCATTTGATCAACAACAGCCCCTACATAAATGACAACAAAATAGAACTATAAATACATCGAAGAGTTAACAAGTTATATATTTTAACAATAAGTATGGTTAAAAGACAACGACGAGTTAATATGTTATAGATTCTAATTATAAGTATGACACACTGATAACGACGAGCTTAGGGCCTGGTCTGCCCTGCCATGACATTTTGTCTTTAGCTTGCATTTCCTCGCACCAGGGTAAGGCTTGTACCCTCCCAATTGCGTTCATATATATATATATATATATATATATATATATATATATATATATATATATATATATATATATATGTATATATATATATACTGCTATAAGGTGATTTACAATAAGTAATGCGAACATCGGCAACTTGCAATGCGAACATCATCAAACGTTCAACGGTCCAGGGATTTCACCAATATAACAGTGTCCAGAAGCCTAAAACAAACTTTGATCAAGGACTCGAAGACGGTATGTAGAATGCTGAGGCAATATTTATTTGCCTAAGTCCAACTTATTACACGTTTACAATCCCAATAATCAATTCCAATTTATTGTTACCGTGCCTGTAGAGAAACCAGGTAGAGAAACATTATTAAATATGAATCGTAAACGGTTGAACATATTAAATATTTATAACTATCATGTCCCGGTACGTCTGTCCTTCACGACTTTGCCTATGTGTCAGCCTGCTGTGACTTACTGAGTCCCATTCTAATATTGTCGCATCAGTCCGTGACTTTCAGGCCGATATACATGCTGCATTAATAGTCTCGTCCTTCTTTCCAATATTTGTTAGCCATCAGAGTAAGTTTCCAGCCAGTACATAAGTTCTCTTCTTGCTGAGCATCTAATCGTGCTGCCTCCTCATTCAAGCTCTAAGATCTGACCGATTGTTGTTGTTGACAATCTTTCTGGCGTTTTCTCCTTATTATGCCAGCCTCCTAGTTTCTCGTAAGATTTGGTTCGCGATTTTCTCACCAACTCTATTTTACGTCATATCTGCGCTGCTACTTGGCACACACCCACACACACACACACACACACACACACACACACACATATATATATATATATATATATATATATATATATATATATATATAAGTGTGTGTGTGATGTGTGTGTGTGTGTGTGCGTATGCGTGTGTGTGTGTGCGCGCGCGCGCCTGTGTGTGTGTGTAGACGGAACCAAGCCAGAGACGAGTTAATATGCTATGTATTCTGACGAAAAGAAATACAACGAGTTATATACAACGAATATTTATATATTCTAACGAAGGTGAGTACGGCATAAATACAACGCAGAGTTAATATGTTTTATTTTCCATCGGAGAGTATGGCACAAACAGAAGGAAGAGTTTACATGTCACATATTCTAGGTGTCACAGACGATGCCGTTCCCTCATATCTTTCCTTCGTTACGTCCATTGGCCTCTTAATGCACAGACAGTTGTTCGGTGACCCAGGAGGCAAGACACTCGCTGGTAAACACACAAAAAACGTACACTAGTTCCTTCCCACTGTCTGCCTATTAATGATGATTTATTTGTTAAAAGGTTTTTGTTGTCCAAGAGTCCACAGTTTCCTTGATTAATCTTTGATTCGGGTAATCTTGTTTAATATTTAAACATTTCTGTTAAAAGTACCGATACATTTAGAGACGTCATTTTATCGAGGACTGACATTTTAAATAGTCGTTTGGAGCCCAGTGCATTGTTTTGTGGAAGACCTACAATGCTCTATGACAGCCTTGGCTGTGTATACACATAGGGTGTGTTAAATGATTCGATAATGTTCAGGTGTAATATTTAAATATCGATGTTGTCCAAGAGGTGAAGAAAAGACGCTGGATCTGGCAGACATTGAGAAAACCTCAGAATAGTATAACTAGAACCGCCTTCGTCTGGAACCCACAAGCAAAATAAATAGAGGAAGATATGAAAACCCCATAGATAAGCGAAGTATGGATATAAATGAACAATATAGGAAAGACATGAGCAGATCTGCATATACTTTGTTTAGAAGTATTGAGTGATAGCCCAGTGCTTTGTTTTGTAGAAGGCGTACCTGCACTACTCTACTGCGGTCTTGGTTATGCACGCGCGTAGAGGACGTTACAAGGCTGGCAAATGTTCACACCTGCTCGACTGTTGCATGGATTCACACAACACATCTCTGGGGAACTATGTCATCCTGGTAACAATGTTGGGAGGCAAAAGACAATTTCCGCACGTAAAACGTTCTAAGTTTTGAAACGACCATAGATGGAAGTCTCTAACCCAAATGCATCTACATTTTGTGGCTGAAAACGGCTGAAAACGTCATGAGGACTTCACAGACGTCTCATAAATGGTTCACCTCAATTACCAGACGACAAACCGGATGTGACTACCTATGAGACCAGATGTATGCCGGGTCTGGCTAGACAAATCGGAGCTAACCAATTTCGACTTGTTCATCCCTGGAGTGTTGCTTGTTAAAGCTACACTGTTCTCCGCCTCATCATGTATTCTCAGTGCCAGATTGTCGCTTTAACTCATTACAGCCTTGCTAGATGTTACATTACAGTAATAGGTGTCTGCGTCAGTGGAGGGTACGATAACTGTTTGATATAGAACCAGTTAGAGTAATATCTTAAATATGGGGTATAACGCAATAACTGTATTCCATGACAAATAACTTTCAATTCTTCGTAAAGTTTTCTTACATTCATCTGTTAGAGACTGAAACATGAATAACAGACTCACAGAGGCCATTGTGTGGGAGCATATTGCAGGCTCATGGAACAAAAATGGCTATAAATAAGGAAACCCGCTAAGACACAGGCCAGGTAAGGCCAAGGCCGTGGAGAGAAGAATTCTGAGCCAGAGAAATGACGGGCCGAGGTTCCACTATTGTAAATATATAGCAGTATCTGCACCCGACATTGTGAATATATTGTAGGACCTGCACCCGGCGTTGTGAATATATTGTTGGACCTGCACCCGACATTGTGAATATATTACCGGAGGTGCACCCGACATTGAGAAGATATTATAGGACTGCACCCGACATTGAGACGATATTGTAGGACCTGCACCTAACATTGAGAAGATATTGTAGGACCTGCACCCGGCATTGTGAATATATTGTTGGACCTGCACCAGACATTCCTCGGGCAAAATCAGAATTTCTATCTTCACAGCCTTGCCCTTGCGTTTCATATACATCATGTATGATTAGCTGACTGGAACCAAGTAGCAGCAATTAAAATTGGAAATGAAGAGGGAAGTTACGAACAAGTAGGAGTACGACAGGGGTGTGTCTTGTCACCGGATCTCTTCTCCCTATATAGCGAAGTAATAATGAGTGAGATCAATGGGAAGACATGGATACTAATCGGAGGTTATAATATAAACAATATAAGCTATACAGATGACACAGTGTTGGTGGCGGATAATGCAAAAGATATTCAACAATTGTTGGGCATTGTAGTAACAGAGAGTGCAAGGAAAGGACTCTCCTTGAATATTTAAAAAAAAAAAAAGTAACAATGATGATATCAAAGAAAATGGTGATACCAAAGCGTGACATAGCAATAAAAGGAAAAATTCCTAACCAAGTGGATAATTTTAAATACCTAGGGGAATTTATAACATCAGATGGAAGATGTACAACACAGATTAATAGCAGAATAGGAGAAGCAAAAGCCGCATTTCAGAAAATGAAGAGACTCTTTTGCACCCGGCATTGTGACTATCACTGTCACTATCACTGAATGTAAGATAGTGCTGAAACGCTCAATAGAACCAGTTTTGTTGTATCGGACTGAATCTTGGAATTTAAATGAACAAATTAGAAAGAACTTAGAAGCAAAACAGAGATGTGGTTCCTGAGACGATTGTTGCGAATTCTTTGGAATGCCAGAGTAACTAACGATTGCCTGAAAGAGGCTAATAAAACTAGAACAAATAAATAACAATATGTTGTTTGTCCATCAAGAATGATGATGACCATTCATTTCATCCAGTGGGGTTGAAGGTGTGGAGCCGTGGGTTCTAAGATGGCTGATAAGGCCTATTTTGGCTCGAAATGTTCTTTGACAATGTGGGCAAAGTATGCTTGACATCTCTGGAGGAGGATTTCCTGCAGTGGTTTTTCTGTCCTGCCTTTTCTTCACAGCTCTTGCAGTCCTGGTTGCCTCACATATGACTGCACCTTTGCGCAATGATGCACGCCACGAATTTCGGTCTCTGGCTGCAGCCTCCCAGGTGTCATGATGAATTCCAAAAGCATTCAGTGAAATTTTCAGAGTGTCTTTAAAACGTTTCCTCTGGCCGCCTTGGGAGCGTTTACCACAACGCAGTTCGCTGTAGAAAATTCGTTTAGGGAGCCTGTGATCTGGCATGCGAGTCAAGTGACCAGCCCAGCGAATCTGATTCTTCATCAGTAGAGTGGGCATGGATGCTCTTTCTAGGACTTCAGTGTCTGGAATCTTGTCTTGCCATTTAATCTTCAGTAGCTTCCTTAGGCAGACTGTGTGGAAGTGGTTTAATTTCCTAGCGTGTCGCTGATAAACAGTCCAGGTTTCACAAGCATATAGCAGTGTGGATAATACAACTGCTTTGTAGACTTTTAGCTTTGTTTGCAGGCTTATTCCAGTTCTGTCCCATACATTCTTGTACAGTCTGCCAAAGGCTGCACTGGCCTTGGAGATTCTTGCATTCACTTCGTCATCGATTGTGGCAGCTTGTGACATGGTGCTGCCAAGATAGGTGAATTTGTCCACAACACTTAGTCTATGATCATTCACTTTGATATTCGGCACAGTGTGATTATTCCCTGGAGCTGGCTGGTACATAACTACAGTCTTCTCCAAGTTGATATTGAGCCCAAAGTTGGCACAGGCATGTGAGAAAGCTGAAACATTATGTTGCATGTCCGCCTCTGAGTTGGCGTATAGAGCGCAATCATCAGCAAACAGGAGCTCTCTGACGGTGCCGCTGTTAATTTTGGTTTTAGCTTTCAGCCTTCTGAGATTGAATAACTTTCCATCCATACGGTAGTTGATGTCTATTCCAATGTCGTCGTTCTCGAAGGCATTCATCAACATGGCTGAAAACATGAGGCTGAACAGTGTTGGTGCCAGGACACATCCTTGCTTCACTCCATTGGTGACAGGAAAGGGTTCAGACAGTTCACCATTTTCCTGTACTCTTGCCTGCATGCCGTCATGAAATAGCCGCACTATTTGACAAACTTTCGTGGACAGCCATATTTTGCCATAATCTTCCACAGTCCTTCTCTGCTGACTGTATCAAAAGCCTTGGAAAGGTCAATGAAAGTGGAGAACATTTCGCAGTTCTGTTCCTGACATTTCTCTTCACGTTCTTTTCTGAAGCCACATTGACTCTCAGGAAGAAGACCTTGATCGAGATGGGCTGTGAGGCGATTGAGAAGAATTCTGGCGAGTATCTTCCCTGCAATTGAAAGCAAGGAGATGCCTCGGTGGTTGTCACAGGATTGGCGGTTTCCTTTACGTTTGTAAAGGTGGACTATTGACGCGTCCTTAAAATCTTGTGGCATGGTCTCGTTCATCCATATGTTTGTGAAGACTTGGTGAAGCTGCTCTGTTAGGACAGGCCCACCTGCCTTGTATATCTCTGCTGGGATGGAGTCAGGACCAGGTGCCTTGCCGCTGGAGAGTTGCTGGATGGCTTTATTTATTTTCACTATGGTTGGCAGGTCATCAAGTGTCTCATTGGTGGGAACTTGAGGAAGGCAGTTGATGGTTTCATCATCGAAGAAGGAAGTTGCATTTAAGATTTTGCTGAAATGCTCTGCCCAGCGTTGGAGGATTTCTTTCTTATCAGTGACCAATGTTCCCCCGTCTGCACTGAGGAGGGGAACTATGCCTGGTGATGAAGGACCATAGACCGCTTTCAGTGAGTCGTAGAAGTTTTTCATATCATGTCTGTCAGCAAAGCCCTGAATTTCATCAGCTTTGCTGCTCAGCCAGGAGTCCTGCATGTGCCGAAGTTTCTGCTGCACTACTCTCTGAATATTCTTGAAAGCATCTTTTTTTTATGTTGACTTTGGGTCATTCAAATGTGCCTTGAGGAGAAGATGTTTCTCGGCCAGCAATTGGTTGATGTCTTCGGAATTTTCATCAAACCAGTCTTTATGCTTTCGGGGGGCTGGACCCAGGATTTCCATAGCAGTGTTGTAAATTGTGTCCTTTAGGGCTCTCCATTCTGTTTCTGTATCCTGTTTAGCTTCAGCATTGGGCTTGAGGCGGTCTTCCAGCATATTTTCAAACGACTGCTGCATTTTCTTGCTGTTTAGGCGGGTGACATTTAGCTTTGTTTGCATTTTCGCCCCTTGAGGACGCCGTGGTGGCCTGATGTGGATGTTCATTTTCGAGACAATGAGACGATGGTCTGTCCAACATTCGGCACCACACATGGATTTTGTCACTCGAACGTCTTGTCTGTCACTCCTCCTGACGATGACATAGTCAATGAGGTGCCAGTGTTTCGAGCGAGGGTGCATCCACGATGTCCTATTTCTCATGGGGAGACGGAAAATTGTGTTCGTAATCAGGAGATCATGTTCGGCACATGTCTGAAGGAGGCGGAGTCCATTGCTGTTACAATTTCCGACTCCATGCTTTCCAATAATGCCACTCCAAGAGGTGGTGTCCGTCCCTACTCTGGCATTGAAATCCCCAAGGAGTATAAGTTTGTCTCCTTTGGGAACAGATGTATAATACATTGTGCAGGTCCTCATAGAACTTGTTCTTGACATCATCTTCGTTGGTCATAGTTGGTGCGTAGACACTCACAATGGTTGCGTGCTTCCTTCCATTCAGCAGAGGCAACTTCATGGTCATGAGCCTGTCGTTTATAGCCTTTGGAAATCCAGCTAATTTGCCGACCAGGGCCGACTTAAAGGCAAATCCCACACCGGATTGGCGTCTTTCCTCGCTTTTCCTTCCACTCCAGAAAAATGTATAGCCGGCACCAATTTCACAGATTTGGCCTTCTTCCCCACCCACACCTGCCCTAACCCAATCCTCCACCATACACATCCCTCACCCACACATCACATACATCCCCTACCACGCAATATTCCCAACCCACGCACCACACACACATATCCCTCACCAACACATCCCACACCCATATACCACCACACATCCCCACCTACACACTACACACATATCCCCACCCACATACCACACAATATTCCCACCCACACCCACACCAACGCCCTTACCAATCCACCCCACATACCCCCACCCACACACCACAAAATCCCCCACCCACACAAACATACCCCACCCACACAATATCCCCAACCAACACACCACACACCTCTCCCCACCCACACACGCATTCCCCATCCATCCACCAACACGCACACATCCTCCACTACGCACCCACACACCCCCAGCCAGCCACCCCCAACCAAACGTCTCTAGATCACAATACCCCTACCCACACACATCCTCCACCCACTCACGCATCCCACCCCGACACATACACATCCCTCACCCACCTACACATCCCTAAGCAACTCACACACCCCACCCACACATTCCCCATCCACGAACACATCTCTCACCCACACACCCCACCACCCACACATACTTACCACAGCCACCACACATACCCCCACCCATACACACATTCCCCGCACCCATCACACACATCCCCACACCACACACTCTCCTCCACCCACACACATATCCTCACCCATACCACAACAAACATATCCCCACCCACACACCATGCACACATCCCCCACCAACACAGCGCACACATATCCCAAACCCACACACCCTACACTTCTCCCAACCCGCCCTTGCATCCCCAATCCACCCACACAATCCCCTACCCAAAGAACCCCGCCAACCACATACACATACATACATAGACAGACAGACAGACAGACAGACAGACACAGACAGACAGACAGGACAGACAGGACAGGCAGGCAGGCAGGCAGGCAGGCAGGCAGGCAGGCAGGCAGGCAAGCAGATCATTGCCAGGTGTCGTGTGAGGTTTCCTGGAGTTTAGTTGAGTTGAGTTGACATCACTGCACTCGGGGCATTCCCATCAGTCATCATCTTCAACAGCCTGCGTAGAGTCCCACTACTAATGGTGCCCGTTACAATCTGATTATATGTCCGTCTTGCTTTACCTCTGAGTGACGACTGTGTACCAGGTCCTCTAACCATACCTTGATGCCGTATTATCTCTAGACCATGATAGTCTATCTGTTCTTCTGCCTTATTCACGAGCACTCAGAGGGCCTTCATCACATCTGTCTTATCATGCATCATATCACCCCCTTAATGATGCGGCACCAGTGAATCTGTTTGCTTGTTCATTTCCAACCACACCAGTCTTCTGGAGATAAGATCCACAAATGCTCACAACCGGCGACCTCTGAATTGATGTATACCATTCTGCGAGAACCAAGCCTGTCTTCACTTTTGTCAGCATGGTTTATGAATCAGTTACAATCACAGCATGCGCATACAATTTGTTCTATAACCAGTGGGAAGCTGCAGTAACCGCCTCTACCTCCATTCTCAGACATGAGGTTGTGGTGTCATATGCCAAGCTCTCCTTTACTAAACATTGGCCATTGGCTTTGTTTAGTAAAAGTGAGCTTGCTAAAATGCCACGTCAATTCATTAGCATGACCTGTAAAGCACAATCAACCCCAGCACTTTTAGATGTTTGTAATTTACTATGCACTTTTACGTTCAGTGGTTTGTCATTGGTTTCTGAGCGAACCACGCCTCACACAATCGAAGTCATTGCAAACTGATCTGGCTCCAAATGACCGGCTGCTGATTTCGAGGAATTGTGAAAGTGCTCTTCACTAACCCGAAGGCCACAGACGCCTACTGAATGACACCTAGACAATATCGTTTGGAGAATTAAACATGTATGTCTACAACATTATTTGGAGAATTAAACATGAACGTCTAAGCCTAGTTTATAAGTCGTCTGTTGTGTCATTAATCCTGCAGACGGCGACTAAAGCGACAGTAAGATGCAGACAACTCGCGATTACACCACCGAGAATGTTCAATGAAGATATTTAGCCACTTCTGTACTGTCGTATTTTGTATAAGTGTCGTCCCTGGGGTGAGGGGAATCAACACCGACATCCTTTTAACCCCAAATCCTTATCCTGAGAATCTCCCAGCTTTCTGTCCACAACACCCCGTCAGTCCCTGGATCCCTCTCTCTCTCTCTCTCTCTCTCTCTCTCTCTCTCTCTCTCTCTCTCTCTCTCTCTCTCTCTCTCTCTCTCTCTCTCTCTTATCAATGGACCATGCCCCCTCTCATTCTTTTCCAAAACATACTCACACAACTCTAGCTTTTTTTTTAAAAAAAAAACAATTTAATAAAGAAAAGTGTCAGGTGTGTGCAAAGTGTATGTGTAAAATGTCTGTCGTATAATCTAGTGTGTATGTAGAGTCAGACCGAATAGCTCAGGAGCAAAGTCTGTTTCCTCACTGTACTGGCCACACAACAGCACCATATATGATGGACAGAAGACCTCACCCAAATGATGTGTCTCTCAGGCCAAGTGTCGACTTCCTCCGATAGCTCTTGAACAGTCCGGATGCTTGGTCATAAATAGTGGAAACAGTCCAATATTGATCATCAATCTAACACACACAGTGTAAATACTCTTTTATAAAAGTTCTGGGATCAAAGAATCCTAAAAAAATTAATGTTACTGTCACTTTAAGGAAAAAAACACCAATGTTAGTATTTTACTGTTCATATGAATTCCCAAAATGTAACACACACAGTTAATCGGTAATGATTGGAATTCACCAATTGTAACACATACTGTTAATTGGTAATGATAGGAATTCACCAATTGTAACATATACTGTTAGTTTCCAGGAATCTAGATCTACTAATGTTCCTGGTACAGGTGTTATTGTCAGTGTCTTGATTTTAATGTGATGTAACCTATCACCTAGGAAACACTCTTATATTATCATCGTTTCCTGCTCAGCAAAGGCCAGGTTCCTGCAGACCTTCTGGGTTATGGGCCCAGTGCAAAAGCCTCTCAGTAAACTCTGCCTTCAATACTCGAGCCATGACTTTTCTTCCAGCTGGTGGTAACTATGGTGGAACCTGTTGAAGAGAGAACACACCTGGTGAGAGCAACCCGATTCCAACCTTTATTAGGTGAGTGTAGGCCACCGGCCGCACTCAGAAATATAACATAGAACCAAACTCTGTCATAAGGTCGAGGAGCTCATCACATCGGTCTGAGTCATGGTAAGACAAGGAAAGACTAAAGGAAAAGGGCAGAAACCCAGCAGATGCCCTACTGGAAGATCCTACCATTTGACATTTCCTTCATCCCCCCCCCCCAACCATCCTCAATCTCCCTAAATATCATCCCACTACATTGCCCTTAACTCACTGAGTTAAATGATATCTCACACCAGCTAGTTTAAGCTACGCGATAGGCTACTGTTGCCGACGCTCTTATAATACGTTCTATCAACGCACATTACTACACTCGATTCCTAAGAATAATCTAATGTAGGTTTATTTACTTAATTACCATATATGTATTCCGGTTTGAAAATTGAGTACTATTGAATAACACAATGGTTAAATGTCCGCCGATGCAAATCAACATTAGACACTATAGTCTCTCTCTAGAAACAAACTAAGAATATTGCACACATCCGTAGCGCTTCATAACTTTTGGTCGACTAACCCCAAAGTTGTTTACTACAACTGATTTAATATTGGGTCTGAATTACGTCACAAAACTGTCTAGACACTAGACAGTCTAGAATCTATTTTTCTCTCTCCTGTTTAGACTGGGTGGAAACAACCCGCCGTCTATTCCGCTTTCATCTGGGGACCTGTCCCGGCACTTCAAAAAGTCTTGCCGGCCTGTGATCTAGAGAATTCTTGTTCCCACAACAAAAGATCCTGCCGACTTTTACCCAGACAATCCGTCTACAACTTCAACGGATGGCTGCCGCCAGCCGACGTATGGCGCGACAGTTTTTTCTCGATCAACAACACATTAAAGAATTGCCGGCTTTGTGGTAGTCATTTGGCGCGACATTTTGTCATCGATCGACATTCCAAGATGTTATGTGACATGTACCAGAAGTAGCCACCGCGTTAACAAAACTTTAAGTGCTTGAATTGAAGACGTGGACTTGTTCTCTGGTGACGTCACTGTACTGGGCTCAAATATCAATCCAATCAATCAGTGCCGCCTCCACAATGAGGGTTGGCTGCAATGGATCTCCAACACTATCTCTCGTCTTAATTGTACATTCTTTCAGACTGCTGTTCGTCCATTTCTTGATGTTGTCTTCCCACTTGTATAATTGTATACCTCTTGCTGGCTTGCCTTCAACCTTACCCTCCAGTATGGTTTTTATAAGAGTGTTATGTCTTTTAACGTGGCCGAAATATTTCACTTGTCTCGTTTTTATTTCTTTCATCTACTCACGTTTTCATTCCCAATTTTTTCTAGAACCTCTGTATTTGATTTTTTTTTTAACCCATGAAATACAACATATTCATTCTTCTATATATCCACATCTCCAGTAATTATATTTAACTTTCTAACTGCTTTTTCATTGTCCAGGTTTCTGCGCCATATATTAGTGTTGCATATAGATTATATAGATAACCATTTGACACTTCTCATTTTTAATGAGTTGCTGATCTCTCTAGATGTTAACAAATCTCAATTCATGAGGATGTGTTGTCTCCAGCAGCCATAGTCTTGAGTAGATGGGCATATTCTTAAACAAGTGAATCGATACTGTTATCTCGGCACAGTCATAACATCTGTTGGGAGATGCCTTGAAGAGATTAGAACAATAGAACAAGAATTGCCATTGCGAAGGTAGCCTTTTGCAAGATGAAAAACATACTGACCAATAAAAAATATATCAATTGAAACGAGAAAAAGAGTGTTGCGGTGCTACACAGAACCTGTGCTTTTGTATAGATGTGAAGCATGGACAATAAGCAGTCAAGCTGAAAAACATCTGATGGCTGTGGAAATGTGGTTTCTGAGGAAAATGCAAAGAATACCATGGACGGACAGAAAACCAATGAGCAAGTCTTCAAGAAACAAATGAAGATCGTAAATTGATTAGAGACATTAGACGTAGACAGTCAAAATTTGTTGGACATGTTATGACAGTGGTTCTCAACCGGTGGGGAATTCCCCCCCCCATCCCCACCCCCAGGGGGGAATTTTTGGGGTTTCCAGGGGGGGGGGGGGAATGAAGATTATTTCAAGATCGCATTAATACAAGAATCGATTACTTGATCTTGTTTTTCCCTTCATACCTTACGGTTCTGTACGTCTCACCCTTCTGAAATTCATTTTATAAAGTAAGCAGACCCATAAATCACGTTTTATGTAGACGTTCTAGACGTTGTAGTATGTGCTTCCATTGTTACGTATACTGTGTAGGGGCGGGAGGGGGAAAATTTTAGGTAGGAAATACGAAAAGGGGGGGGGGGAAATGATGTTCTGAAAATATGGTGAAGGGGGGCACGGGCCAAATCTTTAGGTAGGAAATACGAAAGGGGGGAATGACGTTCTGGAAATATGGTGAAGGGGGGCACGGGCCAAAAAAGGTTGAGAACCACTGTGTTATGAGAAGAAATGGATTGGAGAACTTGGTGACAACTGGTAAGATCGAAGGGAACAGACCAAGGGGAAGACCTAGAAGTAAATACCTGGATGGATTGGCCACATGGCATGGTCGAGACAGGAACACGGAGCTGATCCACGACTCTGGTGATCGAGTGAGATGGCAGAACATGACCGCCAACGCTTACCGGCATGGCACATGATGGATGGATGGAGGAAAACCCTAGCGGGATGCGTGTTAACATACCAGAGACCACCATTGCCAGCACGACGTCTGCACTTACGTACATATTTGCTGTGCGGTATGAATGTCAGAGCCATACCAAAGCATGGACCCCATACCCACGACATGAAGCCTGAACTATTCTTTCAGCGTTACGCATTCGGCTAATGGGTGTATTAATCAGGATGCGCTACACAGACGGCCAGTGTGTGCACTAATCACTCAGATTTACACATAAAATCGCATGCATGCATTAACCCGTGTGCTTTTCACGTAAGGAAAATGTGTGCACCACTCCTAATGTTTACACATAATGGAAATGTGTGCACCACTCCTAATGTTTACACATAAGGGGAATGTGTGCACCACTCATAATGTTTACACATAATGGAAATGTGTGCACCACTCCTAATGTTTACACATAAGGGGAATGGATGCACAACTCCTAATGTTGACACATAAGGGGAATGTGTGCACTAATACCTAAGCTTTACATTTAAGACAAATGGTTACACTAAACCTTACACCGTACACAAGGCGGATGCCAGAAGGAGGCACGTTGGGTTTTCCGTGTGCAGTAAACATTCCCTCCCCACTGGCCAACTAGTGTCGTCATAGATTCCGGCCCACCTGAAGCCACGTCAGACGTGATGCCATTACTCTCCAGACCTGTGATTTGATCCCGAACTTACGAGACGTTCCTGGTTAATTAATGAAGGTCTGCCGGTGAAGCGAACGCTAGATGACCATTTTAAGGATATTATTTTCAAAGATTAATGCAACCTGACTTGTTCTGACTCCTCAGACTGTATCGCCACCATTAATTCTCTCTCATGTAATTGGCGGCCTGAAAATACTGGAGCAAATCAGTTTCGAAATACCTTGTCAACATTGTCACACAGAGATAGAGAGAAAGAGAGAGAGAGAGAGAGAGAGAGAGAGAGAGAGAGAGAGAGAGAGAGAGAGAGAGAGACGAACGAACAATCTTTATTTTGAGAGAGAGAGAGAGAGAGAGAGAGGGGGGGGGGAGAGAGGCTAGCCAAGCGATAAAAATGTTATCAGGGTGTGTATCAATAAGAAGACCCGAGTTCGAACCCTGAACAGGTGTGAGATATAAACCGATCCAACTCTAGATAAACTGATATTTAGTTCCAGTTCCAGCTGTAGAAAAATAAAAATAAAAACTTTCCAACAACGTTCAACTAGCCTCTGTGGCGTTAGTTACATTGCAGTAGTTCATGGTGCAGGTTTAGTTTCTCTCGGTTTCTGCGCCAGAGTTAGCTGGCTTATCGATTTGTAGTTTGTGCCTGTGACGTCAGCTGTGGGATTGGCCGGCATGTCCTCCTTTGAGTCCGTCTCCTCTGGCGGTTTCTTTGATCAGTGTTGGTTTCTGAGCCGACTGTTTTGATAGGATGCTTTTGTTGTTGTTGTTGTTGTTTTGTTTTTTGTTTTTGTTTTTTTTGTCCACCCGTGGGCAGATTGACAGCCCGTTTTCTCATCTTGTATGAACTCTGCGTGAGCATTGAATAGCATCGCTATCTTGACGAGTTTCTGGTCTTCGGGTGTGTTGCAGAGTCTGTCTCAAAATATTTCGAGGTGTTCTAATTCGCCGTCCGTTAGGTGTTCTAGACTTTCATAGATTGTCAGCGTAAGAATATGATCTCCTTGGATTTACTGTTCGTTGTGCGTGGGTTGCTGGCCTCGGCTTGTCGTTCCTCATTAGTCGTTTGCGTGGTTTCGGCTGATTTGTTTTGGATTAGTTCCCCTTCAGCCCTTAGCAGTTCTCTCTCTGATTTGATTGTTTGTAGGATTTATTCGTACTCCTTCTTTATCAGTGCCATGCTCATTCCACCTCTTGTTTTTTCCTTTGTTGGATTTCCTTCATGTCAGCCAGCAGTTGTTCGTTGTCGCTGGTTGGTGTCGGTGCTTGAAGTAGCTTGACTTGTTTCTTCAGCTCGTCAATCTGGCTTTGCAGTTGCGATCTTTCAGCTTGTGAGATGCACGTGGCTGTCTCGCACCTCCGCATTGCTTCCTTGTATGATGTCTTTGTGTTAATGGCGATCTTTAAGACGCCTCTGTGTCTTTGGAGGTATGGACAGCCCAGGTAACTTGCTCCATGCTTGCCAAGGTAGTTGGCACACTTTCTGTTGTCGTTGAGCCTTCGGAAGTCCTTGTCCTATTTGGCCAACGGACATTCCTTGAATGTATGGTGCTCGGCGCAGTATCGGCAGATCTCTGTCTGTCTGTGGCATGTTGTTCTGATGTGGCCGGTCCTCTGGCATCTTGACCATTGGGTGATTCTCGGAATGAGTCTTTCAGGCTGTTGTACTTTCTTGTTTATCGATACTTGTCGTGGTACCTCGCTGCCTTCTGTTGTCACCTCCGCTAAGGTTGTTGGTATCTTGGAGTATGTCAGCAGTCTTCAAGATTTGGATGTGGAGATTTTCCTATTGTAGCTGCTTCAGGATCTGTTCATCTGTCAGCTCCACTTGGATACGTTTGACAACTCATATGATTGCCTGTGGGTCGGTGTTTCCGACTCTGGTGTTTTTCTCCTCACTCTTCTTCTTAGCTGCCATGGCTCTTATCTGAGGTAGATTGTCGTCGGTCTTTCTCGTTATAGATTCATTTGAGGATACTGAAGGTTCTGCTTCTTTGCTGCAGCTCGCAGGCAGGTTCTCTCCTCTTGTCATCTTTAAGGTCTTGGCTACTTCCACGCTGCTCATCTTGAAAGTCAGGGTGTCTTTTTGTGTTGGTCTTGCCACGTGGCATTTTCTTCCCCCCACCCCCACCCCCGCCTCCGTATACTATCAGGTTTCCTGAACAGTTTGGGTGACTTGTTCTCGATAGCGCTCCGCAAGTGCGAATGACTGCCTTTAGTCTCCATCTTTTTATAGCCCATGACGTAGGCTGTTGGATTTCATGTCTGTCCAAAGCCTTCTCTCTTGTAACCTGCCACTCATTTCTGATAACGATGTTCCTACATGTCATGATGTCATCTATCCAGTATATTCTCTCTCAGTCTTCCTCTGTTTCTCTTCCCCTCTGGCTTTCCACGTGTCAAGTCACACTTTTGTCTTCCCTTAGTCATGATGTTCACAAAGAATGAGGACTGTCTTCTTCTGATGTGAGTAACTGGTTCACTTTGGGAGGTAACTTCTTTTAAGATAACTTTATTACGCTTTTTAACCTGTATTTTTATCATCCGTCGTCTATAAAACCACATCTCTATAGCTTCCAAATATTTCTTCTTTAGTCTGCTAATTGTATTTGTCATTTGCATACATCAGGATCGGCTTCTTGTAGCTCTTGAAAACCATTTTTCTCCCTTCGATTGGCAAAGATATATTGGAAAGAACATTCTTCAGTGCTGCTTCTGTGTTGGACTATTCAACATCTAACTTCTTTAATTCGTCCACCATCTGCTGTTATCAGATTACCCAAATACTTAAGAAACATTGGCTTGTTTCAGACTATTTCCATTCACTTTTATGTTGCATTTGGAAAATCATTTTTAGAGTAATTACCATTATTTCTGCATTTCTGTTATTCGAACTAAGACTCTTTTGACTGTCTGTTGTAATTATATCCAGTATTTCTTGTAATCGCCTTTTTTATTTTCATCTATTAAAATCGTCTTATCAGCATATCGAAAGTTGTTTGTAGTATGCCCATCAACTGATGTTCCTGGCATATATGTATATATAATTAATATTATTATTATTACTATTTGGCTGTAAACCTGAACAGATTGGATGTCAGCACACAACCTTGTCTAACGCCTTGTTTAATGTGTTGAAAAGTTCCCCTTTGGTTGTCAATTCATATTGCTGCCTTTTGTTGCCATTATATATTTCTTATTATTCTTAGCTTTTTACCACCAATCTATATTTTTTCAACATGCTAATTACCTCATGTTTCACCATATCAAATGCTGTTGTCCATTAATTTCAGTCGTTTGTTCTGTTTATGTTGTCAAGATTTATATCGCGTTGTTTGTACCTTTACTTTCTATAAATTATAAATCCACACTAGTCATCACCAATCTCTGATTTTATTTCTCTTATGATTTTTCTCAATGCAATTCTCATCGATATATTAGTCACATTAAACTAACTGTGCGACTTTATCCACAATCATTTGCACTACATTTTTTTATAGAGCTATTACAATAGAATTCAAGAGTTCATACACTGTTATAGATACAATCTAACAGTTTTGTTATCACTTCTACTATCAATTCACCAACAGCTTTCTATCCCCAATGATTTGCCTCTCCTTATTTGCTGTATAGCATCTTCTTCTTCTTCTTCTTCTTCTTCTTCTTCTTCTTCTTCTTCTTCTTCTTTCAGCAGGAGGTCCTTCACATTAGTTGTGAATGCTTGTTTCTAATGTGCCATGATCGTCATCATAATTCTTGTATATACTCTTTCTATTTTCCAATTATCTTATCTTTGTCTATTAATAGTTTACCTTGTTTTGTTTTCAAATAAGCATTTACTTAATGCTTAATAGTTCCTGTATCATTTTGAACACAAATGTGTGTATTCTCCTTTCTCATGGGGGCATGGAAAAAAAGGTTGAGAACCACTGTTCTAGGCACTCCAAAATAATACCAAAAACACATTTTATAGAGAATATAGTGTTTAATGCTATTTTGCGGCTTAAGACTTGTCTGAACTCGCACCTTCGCTGTGACTTGTAACACTGTGTATACCTGTGCACCTCTTGACTTTTTCAAACCATCCTCTGCTGGCCTTAAAATCACTAAGTACACTAGCACTCGTTCCAGGCATTTTCTGAATGAGATCGGCATTCAACAGTCTATTCTTTCCACATATGATTGCCTCCGAAACAGAATCGCCATCTGACTGGTTTTGATTTTCCAAATTAATAATAACTGTTCGACATCTTCAATTGTTTGTGATCTCTGTTTCGTTAGCACATTCACGCCTTTAGCTACATTAGCCTCCTTTATTTCTTCCTTTTTCGCCACAGTGGAACTTATCGTGGATGGCGACTTCCCGTACATGCGGCCGATTTCAGTAATCTTAATGCCGCTCTCATATTTTATTATTAGAAAGTGAAGCTCACATAACGACAAACAACGCCAATCTGAACAAAAGACTGCGTGGGTTCCTTTGTTTTCGCAAAATTAGCAGCAAAGTCATGTGGGCCCCCGACAAAAACTAAGACAAATTTTTCGCGGAAAAAAAAAGACGAAACCCGAAACCGACGAAAACCGAAGGCAACGAAAACCGAGGTTTTACTGTGTTACTTTATGTATATTTTTATATTCATGATTGTGTTTACTTTTTCTTATAATGTCCCTCAGTTGTATGATTCCCTCTGTCGCCCTGTGCTTTTTCCCTGTCCTTTTTTCCTGATTTAATTTCTTTTGATATCATCTGTATTAACTGTGTTAGCGTATGCAATTCTTCGTCTATCTGTTCAATTTATCTATCTGTAAAATAATGGTGAATTTCTCGCTCATTTCCCGATTCAGTTCAGGCATTTTCAATCTAGTTTGATATTACTTGGAGCCCTCTCTAATTTCTTCAGCGTTATTTTTAGTTTATCTTTAATCTCCATTAAATCAAACACTCACGCAATCTCAGCAATTGTATCAGTTGTGTTGTGATGTCTTTAGCGTTTGCTTACCCTAAGGAGCTATTAACATTTCTTTGTTCACCTGTATTTTATTTGGCGATTCTGTTTGTGTTCATGTTTGCCTAACTGTGCCACTCATATCTTTGATAGAGATATGACAACATATTTCAAGAGATCTTTGAACGAGTGCTGATTTGAATTATGTCTTGTCCTGTCAACCGAACACTGCAGCCAGATTTAGAAGTCACAAACCAGCATTGTAAATATGCATTATAAGGGAGACCAGCTCACAATCTTTAGATTCCACTGATGCACTTGCCATCGTCTGAAATGAAGGAGCAGGTTCTAGGTTCTTGCTGCTTTCAGCACTGAGTTTGTTGACATGACAATACATAATACATTGTGCAAAATGTTTAGTCCGTCATAAGGCCAAAACATTTCAGTAGAAGCCAAAACTGCTGACATTTAAACATAAACAAATCAAATTATAAACAGTAATTGCTGACACATATACATAAGTGGGAAAGTTACCTTGATACAGTATTGACAGAAATAATGAAACAACACTTAGAGGTATTCTATTTGCTGTCGTAAAATGAAAACAAAATTCAAAAGTTGGATCGGGAACGTAAATTGGCAATATCCGGGAAGATATTGATTGACTGATTGATTGATTGATTTAGGAACCGACATCACAGCATTCGGGACATTCCCATAAGCGCTCCGTTCCCATCCTCAGCAGCCAGCGAAGAGTTCCAACACTAATAGTTCCAGTAGCAATCTGATTATATGTCCGTCTCGCCTTTCCTCTGAGCGTCGATCGTCGGACAGATCCCCTCATCACACCTCGGTGCCTCATTCTTACCAGACTATGGTGATCCATCTGCTCCTCCGCGGAAGATATAAAAGAGCATAGCAAATTACATTACAAACTGCACAAACAGTGACTGTGATATTAATCTACGCCATGGTGTTGGCCCAGTCAGGAGTGTCCTAAGGTTGTCGTCCAGCGACGGCAATTATTACAAGGATAAACATCAAACACAAGGCAGACGGCATTGGCGAAACATGAAGCTTCGCACCAGTTCAAGGGGATGATAACTGTGAATGTGCGTCATATACAATAAAGTACGGCATTTGTCTAAACTCTGTGCATATCATATCTTCTGCTTCTGTAAGTCCTTTGTCTCCCGGTCCATGCTTCTGCGGGCCCCTTGTCTGCGGGTCCCTGGTCTCCAGGTACCTAGTCTGCGGATCACTAGTCTCTAAGTTCATGTTTCTGCTGGTCCATGATCTGCAGGTCCATGATCTGCAGGTCTCTGGTCTGCGTGTCCCTGGTCTCCATGTTCAAGCTTCTGCAGGTCCTTGGTCTGCAGGTCCCTGGTCTGCGGGTCTCTAGTCTCTAGGTTCATGATTCTGCAGGACACTGGTATGCAGGTCAATGGCCTGCAGGTCATTGGTCTTCAGGTCCCTGGTCTGCAAGTCTCCAGTCCATGCCTATGCAGGTCCCTGGTCTCCAGGTCCTTTCTTCTAGGGGTCCCTGGTCTGCAGGTCCCTGATCTGCAGGTTTCAAAGTTCATGCTTCTACAGGTCCCTGGTCGGTAGGTCCCTGAACTGCAGCAGTCATATGTGATCGTGACTTTCAGGTACTCTGTCATGTGATAATTTAATGGAATTGATTTTGCCTATATTATTGTATGTTTCCAGGTGTTAAAGCTGTCGACGTCTATTGTTGTCTGTCTTCGTTTGCTGTTCGGTATCTTCTTTTGATATGCCCCATAGTTTGCATTTGTCTTTGTCTTATCGTTTTGATGAGTGATCTAGTAACACGTACAGTTCTCCACAACACTGAACATCTTTATTTTTAAAAATCACTGAAGATGGTATGATACTACAGCCACAAGTATGAGAATGGAGGTGGAGGCGGTTACTGCAGCTTTCCGCTAGTTGAAGAATAAACTGTACATGCATATTGTCATTATAACTGATTCACAAAGCATGCTGGCAAAGATGAAGACATGCATGCTTCATGCAGAATGGCTTGCACCAGAGGTAACGGGTTGTGATCATTCGCTGGATTTTTCTTTTTTTTCCCAAGATCTCTGGTGTGGTTGTAAATGAACAGACAGACAGACTGTCTGGTTCCGCATCATTATGGGGTGATTTGATGCATGATAAAGCAGATGTGGTGAAGGCCATCTGGGAGAATGTTATTAATGCAGAAGAACAGATAGACTATCATGGTCTAAAGAGAATGCAGCTGCAGGGGTGATCAGAGAATTTGGTCGACAGTCGTTACTCAGAGGTAAAGCAAGATTGCAACGGGCACCATTAGTATTGGAACTCTACGCTGGCTGTTGAAGATGAAGACTATGGGAATGGCCTGAGTGCAATAATGTCAGTTCTTGACTCAAATTCAACTCCAAAAAACAAAAACGCAATTCATTGACTCATATATGGGTGGGTGAATAGATGGGTAGAGGGGCATAAATTCATGTGACCACTACAAACTGGAATCTGATAGACTCCAAACAAAACACTCGATCTCGGGAAATCCAAAACCATTTCTATCAGAAATCAAAGTTAACAAACTGAATATTCTTGAGCCCAGCAAAACAGTTACATCTGTCTAAGATTGTGATTAGTGAACTAGCACTAAATATGTAAAGAATCTCACATAGGTATGTTTTCAGAAAACTTGGTTAGACACTGTGTGTGTGTGTGTGCGCATGCGTGCATGCTTGCGTGCTTGCTTGCGTGCGTGCGTGCAGATAATTGTATAGTTTGTTGCATTGTGCGTCAAAATGGTGGTTATCCTGATGCGAAGAAATGAAGACTAAAGACTAAGTGTTCATGGCAAGACAGTCCAGGCGCTAAGCCTTGGTCGGCAGCTGGTCTACGATCGAAGCACCGACAGGCTGACAGTTAGATCATTGCTTTGCTGATACGACAGCTTCGGCAGCTTGTCTTGTTGCAAATATTTATATCGTCCATAATAAACAATTTAAGATATTGCTATCTTCCTTAATAAACAATTTGAGGTATTGCTATCTTGTACAATAAACAGTTTCAGGTATTGTTATCTTACATAGTAAACAGTTTGATATGTTGCTATTTTCCACAATAAACAGCGTGATACATTGCTATCTTCCACATTAAACAGTTTGATTATTCGTTTCTTCCACAATAAACAATTTGATGTATTACTATCTTTCACAATAAATAGTTTGATGTATTCGTTTCTTTCAAGCGCCTTCGATTCTGACGACGACGAGGACCCACAGGGACGATGTCTGGGCCAGTCCAGCTCGTGTCAGGATGTCAGTGACATGGACATCAGACACACAGGGTAGGCAGTCACGTGTTTCTCTTCACTTTCACCTCCTCCCACCTTTCAGCATCGCCATTATCAAGATCATCTCGTATGGCAGTCTGTAGCAGACAATTACAAGGGCGAGTCAATAAGTAAGTTACACAGTTCTGTGGGATGGCAGGTAAATGTAGTTGGTGTTTTCTACAAGTGTAATTAAGTGACAGCAAGATTGAACTTTATTCCTGTTCGTCAGGTGGCGCTAAATGTCAACTACGCTTGTGCAGCGCATAAACAAAATGGCGACTGTATTTACGGGGTGTACAACCAAAGAGCAACGTGCTGTTATGCGTTTTTTGTGGGCAAAAGGACTGCCTGCAAAGGACATTCATAAGGAAATGCTTCCTGGTTAAGTTGACAAATGTTTGTCCTGTAAAGCGATGCTCTAAAATTGTTGATGAAATCCGATCTGGTCGTCCTGTTGAGATTGCAACCGTAGCATCCGTGCAGCGGGTGGAGAGGATAATTAGAGGTGACAGTCGATAGATTCTGTAGCATCTGCAATAGGGTGCTCACATGGTTCTATCGATGCTTCATGATGCAATTCAAAGAAAACGTCCAGGGCTGCTGACTAGAGGAGTGTTACTTCTTCATGATAATGCCAGACCACATACGTCTCGATTAACTCAGGAGAAAATTAACCACGTAAGGTGGGACGTTCTGGAACATCCACCTTACAGCCCCGACTCTACCCCTAGCGATTTCCACCTTTTTGGTCAGCTGAAAACCCACCTTGGCGAGAGACATTTCGCGAATGACGCCGAAGTTGAATGTGAACTGAAAACGTGGTTTAGAAAACAGAGCACGCTGTTCTATGCAGTCGGTTTGGGAGGACTGATAAAATGATGGGATAAGTGCATCAATGTTGGTGGAAATTATGTTGAGAAATAAAGGGACAATGTATGTATAAAATAAACTGGTTTCAAGTTGTTATCATATTTAGGAATTTTTTACAGCCATTTGTGACGTACTTATTGACTTCCACTTGTATAATCATCATTGTAGTCATATTTAATTACTAATATCGTATTGTATAATGATTAATGAAGCAGGATATATGATGTGGAGATGAGGTAGCGAAGTGGCCAGACATCCGCCTGCCAGCCCAGTAGTCATGGGTTAAAATTCCCATCGAAGGTGACTTTTAAGAAAATATCAAGGCTTCCAGGTCGACTCAAAATGGGTAAAAGGACATATCCTGGGAAGTAGTGACGGCCTGTGTAATACTGACAAAATCACCCACGGATTGGCGATTGGTATATAAGACTATGGATTTGGGATCCGAAGAGAATGGTTGCTGTCTCTGGAGCGGTCTCGGCTGGCAAAGATTAGTCTTCATCTTCGTGCCAGGTCATGCGGGAGTACACGAAAATGAGCGGGCTGACAAGCTCGCAGGTAAGGCTACTGTGGAGGGCGAACGCGCCATGGACCAGACTGACATTCTGAATGCTCTATGAGAAGTAAGACTTTTGCGAGAACCAAGCGATGACTGAATCTACAACCATGGCCAGACTGCGAGAACAGCAAATTAAGAGAGGGGTGGCTAAACAAGAACACTACGCAGGAAGCCAAAGAAGATTGATAAACCAACACAGAACTGGTGTCGTTAGCCGCTACACGCTGCGGGATTTGCTGAGGAGGGGATCCGAGCACTTATGGACTGAATGGTTTGATGTGCAATGAGGACGATCTGTCGACTAACTAACTAACTATGGATTTGGGAGGATCGCAATATTCCGGCAAGTACAGCCAATACCAGAGGTTATTGGAGACAACCATGTGTTGTGACCAAGGACAGATAATGCAGGAGCTGTTGGGGGATCCTAGAACTAACAGAAACTGGACTGCCAAAACGATAGCCAGGGGCAGCTTGTTGAACGGCCACACGATGGCAACCATATGGCGAGACAAGATGTGCAGGACTGCAAGTATTAGGATGTAGATGAGAGCCACTCAGTCTACACGGATACTGACAACCATGTCTGTCATAATGTAGCAGCACTCGAGGCCAACTTTTTTGTTTTTTAAATTACACAAAAATTGATACATGACATGTCACTTTTGTCCGCGTTAAAACGTATGAGGGTTGCGGACGGAGGAGTCAGCGTAGTACTGTCTTTGATGATACCTGATGATGAACTTAAAGACTATTATGTCTAGGATAACTATGTACATCTCCAAATAACGCACAACGGAATTCTGTCCGGGTCATATTTCTTGACGCCAAACCAGGTTGCATTGTCCAGAAGGTTGAGTTACATGCTCTTATTGCCCAGGTGACAAGTATCAGACCAGCAGTCGTTATCCGTGATGTGCAGTTCAAATATCATCTTGACAAGTATAATGAAGTATGTCCATATTAACAACAGGTGACACAGCACTGTGCCAGCATGACGAACATGGAGGAACACTGCTATCAGGAATACGTAGCCTTCTTTCACATACAAATATAAGAAGGGGACAAACGGTATTTTTGGTCATGCAGTGAGAAAAGAAGGATTGGCAAATATCGTGACAACTGGAAAGATCGGCGGAACTAAAGGCCAATTGAGAGACATTATGGTGGGTGGACTAAACCTTGGAAGAATATCAATATCATTTTTTTAAGAACAAAGGGACAGAGGCCTGTGGTGTGGCATGTACGCCTACGCCAGTTGGCAAGCCACCTGATGATGATGATGAGTTTCATTGAGGTGATTGTATGTGTTTACCTCACAGATTGAGTCCAGTCACCAGACAGAACCACAGCGAGATAGAGAAACGACGTCGGGATAAGATGAACACCTACATCGTAGAGTTGTCCTCCCTGATACCCATGTGTAGTGCCATGAACAGGAAGCTGGACAAACTCACCGTGCTACGTATGGCAGTCCAGCACATTAACTCTCTGAAAGGTAGGTGTGTGAGTGAGTGAGTGAGTGGGTGAGTGAGTGGGTGAGTGAATGAGTGAGTGAGTGAGTGAGTAGGGGAGTGAGTGAGTGAGTGAGTGAATGAGTGAGTGAGTGAGTGAGTGAGGTGAGTGAGTGAGTGAGTGAGTGAGTGAGTGAGTGAGTGAGTGAGTGAGTGAGTGAGTGAGTGAGTGAGTGAGTGAGTGGGTGAGTGGAGTGAGTGAGTGAGTGGGTGAGTGAGTGAGTGAATGAGTGGGTGAGTGAGTGAGTGAGTGAGTGAGTGAGTGAGTGGGTGAGTGAGTGAGTGAGTGAGTGAGTGAGTGAGTGAGTGAGTGAGTGAGTGAGTGAGTGAGTGAGTGAGTGAGTGAGTGAGTGAGTGAGTGAGTGAGTGAGTGAGTGAGTGAGTGAGTGAGTGAGTGAGTGAGTGAGTGAGTGAGTGAGTGAGTGAGTGAGTGAGTGAGTGAGTGAGTGAGTGAGTGAGTGAGTGAGTGAGTGAGTGAGTGAGTGAGTGAGTGAGTGAGTGAGTGAGTGAGTGAGTGAGTGAGTGAGTGAGTGAGTGAGTGAGTGAGTGAGTGAGTGAGTGAGTGAGTGAGTGAGTGGGTGAGTGAGTGAGTGAGTGAGTGAGTGAGTGAGTGAGTGAGTGAGTGAGTGAGTGAGTGAGTGAGTGAGTGAGTGAGTGAGTGAGTGAGTGAGTGAGTGAGTGAGTGAGTGAGTGAGTGAGTGAGTGAGTGAGTGAGTGAGTGAGTGAGTGAGTGAGTGAGTGAGTGAGTGAGTGAGTGAGTGAGTGAGTGAGTGAGTGAGTGAGTGAGTGAGTGAGTGAGTGAGTGAGTGAGTGAGTGAGTGAGTGAGTGAGTGAGTGAGTGAGTGAGTGAGTGAGTGAGTGAGTGAGTGAGTGAGTGAGTGAGTGAGTGAGTGAGTGAGTGAGTGAGTGAGTGAGTGAGTGAGTGAGTGAGTGAGTGAGTGAGTGAGTGAGTGAGTGAGTGAGTGAGTGAGTGAGTGAGTGAGTGAGTGAGTGAGTGAGTGAGTGAGTGAGTGAGTGAGTGAGTGAGTGAGTGAGTGAGTGAGTGAGTGAGTGAGTGAGTGAGTGAGTGAGTGAGTGAGTGAGTGAGTGAGTGAGTGAGTGAGTGAGTGAGTGAGTGAGTGAGTGAGTGAGTGAGTGAGTGAGTGAGTGAGTGAGTGAGTGAGTGAGTGAGTGAGTGAGTGAGTGAGTGGAGTGAGTGAGTGAGTGAGTGAGTGAGTGAGTGAGTGAGTGAGTGAGTGAGTGAGTGAGTGAGTGAGTGAGTGAGTGAGTGAGTGAGTGGGTGGGTGGGTGAGTGAGTGAGTGAGTGAGTGAGTGGGTGAGTGAGTGAGTGTGTGAGTGTGTGAGTGAGTGAGTGAGTGAGTGAGTAGGGGAGTGAGTGAGTGAGTGAGTGAGTGAGTAAGTGAGTAAGTTAGTGAGTGGGAGGGTGAGTGAATGAGTGAGTGAGTGGGAGGGTGAGTGAGTGAGTGAGTAGGTGAGTGAGTGAGTGAGTGAGTGGGTGGGTGGGTGGGTGGGTGGGTGAGTGAGAGAGTGAGAGAGTGAGTGGGTGGGTGGGTGAGTGAGTGAGTGAGTGAGGGAGGGAGGGAGGGAGGAGGGAGGGAGTGAGTGAGTGAGTGAGTGAGTGGGTGGGTGGGTGGGTGGATGGGTGTGTGAGAGAGTGAGTGAGTGAGTGAGTGAGTGAGTGAGGGAGGGAGGGAGGGAGGGAGGGGAGGGAGGGAGTGAGTGATGACACGTTTTTATAAATTCCACTTATTCTAATGTAATATTTTAGCCTTTAATTTACGGTAGCGCTGATCGTTGGGTTAGATTTATTGTTCTATGTTGGGTATTTTCTTTCAAATCAGAATTTATTGTTCATCGCTGAAATGCATTGTCCAGTATAGGAATTTATTGTTCTTTAGCGGAATTTTCAAAGTGCGAATGTTCAATGGCACAATTTATTGTTAATGCCGCAATTCATTGTTCAGTTTCGGAATGTTAAATGCCAACATTTATTTTTCAACAACGGAATTTTCAATTTCGGAATTTACTGTTCAAAATGGAATTTATTGTGTAACGCTGGAATCTTCAATAGCGACATTTATTGTTCAGTAGTGTTTGATGGTGGAATTGTTAATGCCCAAACGTATTATTCAGTGGCGGATTGTACTTTTCAGTGTTGAAATGTTCAGTGATGAAATGTGTTATTCGGTAATGGAATGGTAAATGTCAGACTGTATTATTCCGTGGAGAAAGGTTCAATTGTGATATGTGCAATGCCGGAATTATTTGTTTCATGGCAGAATTTATTGTTTTATAGTGGGATGTTCAGTGATAGAATGTATTCCTCAATAGTGGAATGTTCAATAATGGAAATTATTCCTCAATAGTGGAATGTTCGGTGGTAGAATGTTCAGTACCCTATTTTATTCCTCAGTGAAGAATTGTGACATTTATTGTTTAATGGCTGAATGTTCAATAGACACAGTGGACGCAGATGTGTTTCCAAGGCACCAGGGCCAGGTTCTACACTGGCCAAGACCTACTAACAAGTCCTAGTCGCGCGTTCTAGGCAACAGGTCCCTTCGGGGTCCTGGCTAACGAAGTAGGATCGCTGATTCTTCCGAAGTCGGAGAGTATCTGCCTGCACGGCGAGGAACCACCAGTCTGCACACCAATAAGCCAATAACGGATACTCACGCAAAGCTCAGGTCCTGTATGACATCACACTGATGTTGGACAACAGGATGTCTTCATCCGACATCCAGGAATTCACGCTGGAGTTCACAGCCAGCGAACGCAAGCAAGCAATCAAGCAATAGACACAGTAAATTGTTTTTCAAGGGAGGAGTGTTCAATGTCTGAATTTATTTTCCAGCGGTGGAATGTTCAGCGGCAAATTAATTGCTCATTCGCGGAATTTATTTTTCAATGCTATGATTGAATATTCAGTGGCAAAATATATTCATATTGTTGGGCAATGCCGCTATAGGTTGGGTCTAACCAGTTTTTATTCTGTGAGAGCTTCGTGGCGGGAAAGATAAAGACTTTATTCTGACCATATCATCATCGTGTGCCGTTCCTGCATCGGACTTCAAAAGTAGATGCCCAGCACACGACTCAGAATCTCTAAGTATAAACAAGACGATTTTTTCTGTACTGAAATAGCTCTTCATCCATAATATAAATACACATAATGCAACAGTGCAACGCATGTTCATCATCATCATCCATCATTTTCTCTGCACGAAATACGAACAGCAGACTCGGCTACTTTCACCCATGAACATCTCCAGAATTGGTCCCTAAAATGCTATACTTATATATGAACTTAGGGAAAGTATGCAGGTGCTATAACTATATGGGGAGGCCGTGGAACGAGTTGCAGGAAGTAGCAAACGGTAGGAAGGCGGGGTGTCAGTTGGTTGACGGCCAATGCTCCAATTGGGGATAAGGGGCAGAACAAGAAGACACTCTATACCGCTGATTGAACTCTCTGTTTATTATTGTCGTTGTATAGATAAGAGACAGACCAAGAAGACATTCTATACCGCTGACTGAACGCTCTGTTTATTATTGTTGTATAGATAAGAGACAGAACAAGAAGACATTCTATACCGCTGACTGAACGCTCTGTTTATTATTGTTGTATACATAAGAGACAGAACAAGAAGACATTCTATACCGCTGACTGAACGCTCTGTTTATTATTGTTGTATAGATAAGAGACAGAACAAGAAGACACTCTATACCGCTGACTGGACGCTCTGTTTATTATTGTTGTATAGATAAGAGACAGAACAAGAAGACATTCTATACCGCTGACTGAACTCTCTGTTTATTATTGTCGTTGTATAGATAAGGAACAGAACAAGAAGACATTCTATACCGCTGACTGAACTCTCTGTTTATTATTGTCGTTGTATAGATCCGGAACAGAACAAAAAGACATTCTATACCGCTGACTGAACTCTCTGTTTATTATTGTCGTTGTATAGATCCGGAACAGAACAAGAAGACATTCTATACCGCTGACTGAACTCTCTATTATTGTCGTTGTGTAGATAAGAGACAGAACAAGAAGACATTCTATACCCCTGACTGAACTCTCTGTTTATTATTGTCGTTGTATAGATCAGGAACAGAACAAGAAGACATTCTATACCCCTGACTGAACTCTCTGTTCATTACTGTCGTTGAATAGATAAGGAACAGAACAAGTAGACTTTCTATACCACTGACTGGACTCTCTATTATTGTCGTTGTATAGATCAGGAACAGAACAAGAAGACATTCTATACCCCTGACTGAACTCTCTGTTTATTATTGTCGTTGTATAGATAAGGAACAGAACAAGAAGACATTCTATACCCCTGACTGAACTCTCTGTTCATTACTGTCGTTGAATAGATAAGGAACAGAACAAGTAGACTTTCTATACCAGTGGTTCTCAACCGGTGGGGAATTCCCCCCCAGGGGGGAATTTTGGGGTTTCCAGGGGTGGAATGAAGATTATTTCAAGATCGCGTTAATACAAGAACCGACTACTTGATATTGGTTTTCCCTTCATACTTTACGGTTTTGTGCGTATCACCCTTCTGAAATTCATTTTATAACGTAAGTAGATCCGCAAATCACGTTTTATGTAGATGTCTAGACTTGTTTTAGTATGTGCTATTAAATTTAGCTCCAATTATTACGTATACTGTGTAGGGGCAGGGGGGAACTTTTAGGGAGGAAATACGAAAGGGGGGGGGGGGAATGATGTTCTAAAAATATGGTGAGGGGGGGGGGGGGAATGACGTCCTAAAAATATGGTGAAGGGGGGAACGGGCCAAAAAAGGTTGAGAACCACTGTTCTATACCACTGACTGACATTATTGTCGTTGTATAGATAAGGAACAGAACAAGTAGACATTCTATACCCCTGACTGAACTCTCTGTTTATTATTGTCGTTGTATAGATAAGGACAGAACAAGAAGACATTCTATACCGCTGACTGAACTCTCTATTATTGTCGTTGTATAGATAAGGAACAGAACAAGTAGACTTTCTATACCACTGACTGAACTCTCTGTTTATTATTGTCGTTGTATAGATAAGAGACAGAACAAGAAGACATTCTATACCGCTGACTGAACTCTCTGTTTATTATTGTCGTTGTATAGATAAGGAACAGAACAAGAAGACATTCTATACCGCTGACTGAACTCTCTATTATTGTCGTTGTATAGATAAGGAACAGAACAAGAAGACATTCTATACCGCTGACTGAACTCTCTGTTTATTATTGTCGTTGTATAGATAAGGAACAGAACAAGAAGACATTCTATACCGCTGACTGAACTCTCTATTTATTATTGTCGTTGTATAGATAAGGAACAGAACAAGAAGACATTCTATACCGCTGACTGAACTCTCTGTTTATTATTGTCGTTGTATAGATAAGGAACAGAACAAGAAGACATTCTATACCGCTGACTGAACTCTCTATTTATTATTGTCTTTGTATAGATAAGGAACAGAACAAGAAGACATTCTATTCCCCTGACTGAACTCTCTGTTTATTATTGTCTTTGTATAGATAAGGAACAGAACAAGAAGACATTCTATTCCCCTGACTGAACTCTCTGTTTATTATTGTCGTTGTATAGATAAGGAACAGAACAAGAAGACATTCTATACCGCTGACTGAACTCTCTATTATTGTCGTTGTATAGATAAGGAACAGAACAAGAAGACATTCTATACCGCTGACTGAACTCTCTATTATTGTCGTTGTATAGATAAGGAACAGAACAAGAAGACATTCTATTCCCCTGACTGAACTCTCTGTTTATTATTGTCGTTGTATAGATAAGGAACAGAACAAGAAGACATTCTATACCGCTGACTGAACTCTCTATTATTGTCGTTGTATAGATAAGGAACAGAACAAGAAGACATTCTATTCCCCTGACTGAACTCTCTGTTTATTATTGTCGTTGTATAGATAAGGAACAGAACAAGAAGACATTCTATACCGCTAACTGAACTCTCTGTATATTATTGTCGTTGTATAGTCAGTGCCCACACCTAAAAAACTCTGTATTTATTATTGTCGTTGTGTAGTAAGTGCCACACCAACAACTCTGTATTTATTATTGTCGTTGTGTAGTAAGTGCCACACCAACAACTCTGTATTTATTATTGTAGTTGTATAGTCAGTGCCACACCAACAACGCTGTATTTATTATTGTAGTTGTATAGTCAGTGCCACACCAACAACTCTGTATTTATTATTGTAGTTGTATAGTCAGTGCCACACCTAAAAAACTCTGTATTTATTATTGTAGTTGTATAGTCAGTGCCACACCAACAACTCTGTATTTATTATTGTAGTTGTATAGTCAGTGCCACACCTAAAAAACTCTGTATTTATTATTGTAGTTGTATAGTCAGTGCCACACCAACAACGCTGTATTTATTATTGTCGTTGTGTAGTAAGTGCCACACCAACAACTCTGTATTTATTATTGTAGTTGTATAGTCAGTGCCACACCAACAACGCTGTATTTATTATTGTAGTTGTATAGTCAGTACCCACACCTACAACAACCTCTATATTTATTATTGTCGTTGTATAGTCAGTACCCACACCTACAACAACTCTGTGTTTATTATTGTCGTTGTATAGTCAGCGCCCACACCTACAACTTTGTATTTATTATTGCAGTTGTATAGTCAGTGCCCACACCTACAAAAACTCTGTATTTATTATTGTCGCTGTATAGTCAGCGCCCACACCTAAACTCTGTATTTATTATTGTCGCTGTATAGTCAGCGCCCACACCTAAACTCTGTATACCTTTGCCAGGCATATTATATGCCAACAATGAAGCCTGTATCTAACTGTTCCAGGATCCAGCAAGATCTGTTCTGAAGTGAGTGACAAGCCATCCTACATATCAGACGATGAACTCAAGCGCCTTATTTTAAACGTGAGTCCAAGTATCGAAACTATTTCTTTTCCTTCCTCTCCTTCTTCTTCTTCTCGTCCCCCTCCTCCTCCTCCTTCTGTATCTTCTTCTCTTCCTCCTCCTCCTCCTTCTTATTCTTCTTCTTCCTCTTCTTCTTCTTCTTATTCTTCTTCTTCTTCTTCTTCTTCTTCTTCTTCTTCTTCTCTTCTTCTTCTTCTTCTTCTTCTTCTTCTTCTTCGTACATATTCGTAACTTTAATATACTCGCGTGCAAAGAAATCATCAATCAACTTGAGGTTATTTCTGGGGCGCGCACCATATATCAAGTACGTCTGCTGACTTGAAAGGGGTTAATTGCTTACTGTACTAATGGGGTCACACATCTTCTTCGTACGCCTTCAGACGTGAATATAAAGAAATCCACAAATAACAGCAGTCAATTTGAGCTTGTAAATATCTCCAAATAATTGGTCTTCAAATGGAGCGGTTGATGCCAAAATAGTTGTCTCCATTTTGCATGTGTTGGACACTCCTGGAACAAATGTGTAGCTGTCATTTCACTAGTTCCACGGTTACATTCATCAGTATCTCCTACCTTGCTTGGCCCCAGGTACTTCTTGGTTAAAATTCTTCTCTATTGTTTGTGGCAGTCTTTCTTAGTTCTGTTTCTTTCTGAGTGATCTCTTTCTCAATACCAGGAGCGTTGTCTATTACCACAGATAGGAGCTGCTGTCTCCAAGCTGGGGACTTGTGTTCATTGTTAATGGGCATGGCTGTTTACATGTTGACTATAGGATCTCTTCTAATCTTTATATTTACAGATTCTGCAAAGTTGTTTTTACTTCGTCTGACCTTTCATTACCAATAAACCTCTTATATATTTTGTACGTCAGTTGTTTAAATTGTTATGCTTGTTGCTGGGTTTATTATCTGTTCTAAGGTATACATTGTGGACATGTGATGTTATCCAGTTTGTTCAAGAGCGTTGCTTTCATGACTCCATTTATAATGCGCATTCCTTGATTTTGGACCTGAACATTGGGTAAGTTATGGAGACTGCACCGACAATTGAACAGACAGGGGATGCCTGGTACACATGGTATAGTTTATGATGATAACTACCGACCTATGACAACTAACCAGGACAGAGGGGACGCTCTTCTTGCACGCTTTCTAACACAGATTGACCAGTAGGACATGGCTGTTAGGGAGATGGTCAGGGAAGCCTTGTCACAGGTCACTTGGAAGGAGAACTATGAAGACATAATACAGGCAGATAATACTAGATGTGTGCTGAAGAGAGCTAAAGACACAGCATCAGACCTGGATGGGGTTGGGTACACCCATATGAAGAACATGAATGATGGGAACTTGGAGGAGATGATTCTTTGCATCAGCTTAAGCATGAAAACGGCAGGGTTGATACCCCAGCATTGGTTGCACAGCTACCTGGTCCCACCCCCAAAGCCAGGTAAGGATCACTCAAGACTTAATGGTTACATAATCATTCATTCATTCAGTAGCATGTCCTTTGCAGAACCTCACTCCCATAACAACCTTCCGGAAAAACCTCTCGATCATAAGCAAGGTGTCCCGCGTCCGATAAACTCATCTGGAGATCAGCTGCCACATCCTGCACCCATCTTCTCTTTGGCCTTCCTCTCCCTCTCATCCCAGGCATATACCCCTCCATTATTGTTCTCTCCAAACTTTCGTGAGGTTTCAAGTGACCAAAATATTTCAATTTTCTTAGTTTTATCGTCTTTAATAGCCAACCTTCTTCAATATTCAGCTTTTGAAGTATGGATGCATTTTTTAAATCCAAGATATTCTTAGAACTCGTCTATAACATTTATATTCAAAGGCATGTATGCGCTGTTCAGCTTGTTTAGTAGTGTCCAGGTCTCACAGGTATATGTTACAATGGGAAAGATGCATGCTCTTAAAACTCTAATTTTTGTAGTTCTATCTGTCCAGCTCCACAATTTGTTCAGTTGATTTAGTCTTTGAAGAGCAATAGATATTGGTCTTTTAATTTCTGTCACAATCATAACCTTGCAAAAATACCTTTGGCAAAGTCCTCGAAAAGATAGTAGCGCGCAGGCTACAGCCACATTTGGAAAGTCGTAATCCCAAAGGGCCGGCTTCGTGGCTTAGAGGTTATGACTTTTCTCCGTAATCTCGTATACTCTCGTAGGTAACGTGATGGTGGTGAGAATCAGCAGTGGTTCGAATCGCATCGGTAACTTACGGGGTATGTGAGCCGGCCGCTCAGAAACCAATGGCGTAATCTTGCCAAGAAATCAACATACAGCTGAAAGATGCTGGTGTTGACAGCGATGTTTTGTAAAGGATATGCACACACACACAAAATCCCAAAGGGCTCGGGAGTTACCGGCCTGGGAAGGACACCTGGGTCATGCGGCAACTTTTGCATTTGATGTCTTTGAGGGCTTCCAGGATAAACAAGAGACAGTGTCGGTGGCTCTTGACCTGGATGTTGCGTATAACAGGGTCAGGTGTGATCAGGTATGATGGATACACACTCTGTAGGACACGGAAGTCTGCCCTTAGCTTGTCAAATGGGTTGCGGCAGTCCTTAAAGAACGTAAAATTGCTCTGCGCATGGGTTCGTGTACTTCTGACCTCTGCACTATTACACCTCGGCTGCCACAGGGATCTGCCATGTCCCCAGTGATCTTTAATGTCTACACCAGGAAGGAAGTCGTCGCTATTGACACACCAGGTATTGGTAGAATCTTGACATTTTCAGATGATGTGCTGGTTTACAGACAGGGCAGGGACAGGGAAAGTTTGATTGAAGGCTTACAGATGGCAGTAAACAGGGTGGGGAGTGGTGCAGGGGTGCAGGGTCCGTTATAAACCCAAACAAGGCATCGGTTGTGTGGTATTCCCTGGATAACCGGATCGTGAAGGCATATGCCTCATGTATTATATTGAATGGATGTCCTCTTAGCAGAGATAGAAAAATAAAGTACTTAGGTATCCCCTCTGACAGGTGTGTGTCTTTTAAGGATCACGTGGAGGCTTTGGTGGTGAAGGCTAGTAGGGGACCAAATGCATTGAAGGCGATGGCAGCAACTGGGGAGGATGCTTTACAGGCTCTTTAAGCTGTTAATAATTTCTGTCATTGAGTATGGAGCGCACAAAGGACACAACGATTATATGCATAAGGCCTATCCTGGTGCTACCAACAATGGCCGATAAATATAGAGTCCTTCTAACCAAATGGTACCTGAGAGTTGCTGCAGATGGTGATCACCCACTGTATGAAGCCATGGATATGGTCAAGGGTCGTGGACTAAGACGAGGTAGGTTCTGGATGGCACAGGCGGAAATATGTATACGTCAGGTGTGTGATCTAGAGACCATCAATCGTGAAAAAGAGTGGGTTAAAGTACTGGAAGACATGTCAGACTGGCACAATGTAATAGTAACAATTGGTTGTGAGTGCAGAGAATGGGCAGCAGGCCGCACTGAGTTTGAGGTGCAACAACTTATCGAAAGTAATACACATCAAGGTGGCATAGTCATCTACACCAATTAGTCATTGGTGAGAAAGAGACGGAGTGGTTGGGGTTTCATTGCGAAGAGATTTCTTGAAAAGGAGAGTCTGGCATATGAGACTACGACCTCCAGCATGAGAATGAAGGTGGAAGCAGTAAAAGCGGCATTCCTTTGGTTATAGGAGACCACTGCAGCACACACACACACACAATGTGTTCATTACGGACTCAAGGAGTATGCTTATTAAGGTGGAGAAAGGAATGTTTCGTGTGGAATGGCTCACATCGCTTTAGAGGTCACAAATTGTGAGAATTATATGGATATTTGGCCCTGGCCATGCGGGGGTGCGGGGGAATGAACAGGCTGATAGAATGGCAGGGAATGCACCTCTTGGTGGTAGATTACCTATGGACTTGGGAGAGATGGTCGTGCGCCTGTGGGACCACGTGGAGAAGGTGATGGGGCAGACTGATGACCCGTATGTGAAAAGAATGAGATTGCGGGGGATCGGCAGAGGTTCTGGAAGAATCTCAAAACTGAGAGGGGAGACAGGGAGAACTTTTAATCAGCGGTGGGAACTATTAGCAGTGTGACTCTTTGCTGGTTGTTGAACGAGGGGACGGAGCGCGAATGGGAATGCCCTGAGTGCAGTGATGTCGGTTCTTACCTTAATTTAACTCAGCATGTAGTTAAACATTGTCCCTGAAATATCCTCAGCGTGTCATGTTCGCGTTTGGC
This sequence comes from Cepaea nemoralis, assembly GCA_014155875.1. Taxonomy (NCBI): domain Eukaryota; kingdom Metazoa; phylum Mollusca; class Gastropoda; order Stylommatophora; family Helicidae; genus Cepaea; species Cepaea nemoralis. Next base: position 456,770 of record JACEFZ010024861.1, read on the forward strand.
TACACATTTGCGCAACAGAAACATTAGAAACTTAACATATGTTAACGTCTTGAGTTACAATCATCTAAAATCCCAAGTATACCATTTCCATAGAATTGTCATCATCTTGCTCTGGTGATTGTACGGTTCCATTTGGTCCATAGTTTACAAGTTAGATGTCTGGGTGTTAATAGATCGTATCTTAATATATTCATGTTTAGCACTGTCTCATTCGTGTGAAATAGTCCCAGAATTTATAGCGCGAACAGTGTTTTATGTTATCTGCTGGCATCTACAGTTGAGGGATTAGTGAGGACCATCATCATAGCACTCCGGACAGGTCCTTGGGTGCTCCGAGCTCCTCCTTAATATCTCCGCCAGCGTGTATCGACTGATCGTACCTACTATGTTAATCAAATGTTTTATTCTTTTCCTAAAATATTTAAATGTGGCGGCTCCGCTTCACTCCCATCTCCTTCACCCTGTACAATGAAGTAGATTCCCGGGTTTCCTTAAATTCGTCTGTTCGTCCAGTATCTATTATAGCGCTGATGATGTCTCGCCCATCCATTGCTGTTACCGCCTAGATCAGCGCCATGCTCTTCGACCGATCAGCTTCGCTCGTTGCCTTTCCCGCCTAAGTGCCCAGTTACACAGATGGAAGTTAGCTGGACTTATTGTAATGTGCTCAGTGTGTCGAACCACTCGTCCCTCTTTGTATATACTGTGCAGTCGTCTGCAAATAGATCGCAGGACGACGACAGATATAAGGGAAGGTCATTTATATAAGTGGCAAATAACAGAGGGCCAAGTATAGACCCCTGAGGTACTCCAATATTAATGGTAATGGCTTGAGATAAAGTTTTATTGTGTGATACTACTTGTTTTCTGTCTATTAAAAATAATGTTATTAATGTCACTATATTAAAGCTTACTTTCATTGTTTCTAGTTTTTTTTTTTTTTTTTTTTTTTTAAATTAGAATAGTATGATCTATCATATCGACTGCTTTTCTAAAGTCTATAAACACCGCTTCACATAGTGTATTATTGTTAATATTTTGATGCCAGTTTTCTATCATGTTTGTTATGACAAGATTATTTTGGCCGAAATCCTGACTAGCTGTCAACTATTAGTTTGCGGCGAACTAAGTGCTCTAGTGATGTTTTGTGGATGTGTTTTCCTAGCGGTTTGGATAGTTAGGATAATATGGAAATTGGCCTATAATTACTCATAAGTCGATCGTCTAGAGAACCAGCTTTTAAATGAGAATACACTTTAGCTATTTTAAAGGCTGATGGGAAGTAACCTTTGGTGAGACATTGATAATATATAAACGTTAGTGACTCGCAGATCGCCGGGGCAGCATGGCGAAAGATCCGATTACTGATTCCATCTCGTCCTGATGAGTTATTGTTTTTTAGGTTACTGAGATGAGTAAATACTTCAGTGGTCGTTATTAGCGGTATGTTGGAGGGAATGTCTCCATAGCATTTGTTCTCACAGAATGATGATAATAAAGATATGTCATGAGGCGCATCTGGTATTGCCGCCTTCAGATGGTTTATATCGGACTGAAAGAATCTACTGAATTGATCACATGTAACCTGATTTGATGGTAATGATTGTGATGATTTGTGCTTGTTTGTCAAGATATTAATTTCTTTCCAGATATCTATGGTGTTGGTTGTATCTATTATTAAGTTCTTAAAATAGTTTTGCATTTCCATTCGAATAACGCATTGAACTTTGTTTCTCAGACTACGGTACATAGTTATATCTATTTTTATGTGCCCTGTCCCGGTCTCTCATAAGTTCAACTACCTCCTATGTGATCCACGGGGGCTTAGAGTGATGTTTAACACGAACTTCCTTAAATGGAACATGCTTATCAAATATACTTAGAAAGGGCTTCAGCCAGTGGCCCAGAACATCGTTTGGGTTAAGAAGTTGGTACACATAGTCCAGAGATGAGTTGAGCAAGTCTTATAAAAAGACATCTCGACTGAAATTTTTATAATTTCTATATTTTATACTTATATGTTTGTGTTTTTGAGTTTTGGTACCTCTTTTCGACCACGTGCAACATACTGGATAGTGATCGCTCATTGCATTAATAGGTACAATACATTATGTGATGTTGCCAGCACACGTAGTATAAATATGATCTATAAGTGATGATTCTTTTCGAGTTCGTTTGCTATCCTGCTGGTAATTATTTTCTTCATATTTTTGCCCAATAGTGTTCTGCATAGTAATATGTCTCTGTATCCGCTAATATGTGCACTGGGGTTTGTGCAGGGAGCGGTCCGTAGCGAACGAAAGTCACAATACGTTGAAGTGAGAAATTAAAGCAGCCATGAGCAGGACGTGGCGATTCCCTAGGTGAGCCCAGCGCCAAAGCGCTATGTGTCGGCTCTGCAACTATGGAAGCCTCTCAGGATGGCGGATAATGCCCATGGACTGTCCCTGCCTTCCCTTGAGAGCTGATCGTGAACTTTTCGACCGTTCTAACTTGACCAGCTGGGATGTGGACGGCACCACAAAAGTGAGAGTCCCCCAGGGATGCTAACCTGGTCAAAAACGCACGCAAAAGTCGCATGTGTTGGCCTAAGAGTCTATGCCCAAGGGTGCATAACAATACACCGCAATTATATCTGGGGGGGGGGGGGGGGGGGGGAACACTCCCGATGAACGCAGAAGTAGAAGAAGAAGGTATGTGCGTGACTCGTGGACACACACACGCACACGCACACTCACACGTGCACACACACACACACACACACACACGAAATTGTCAGTCGCCATTTCGAAAACGGAAATTTGTTCACCGAAATTGCAATGAGTCTTGTTTCTGATCCACCACTTGTTAATCACAATGTTTTATTTCTGATCTACCACTTGTTAGTCACAACGAGTTGTACTTCTGGTCCGTCACTTGTTAGTCACAATGAGTCTTACTTCTGATCCGTCACTTGTTAGTCACGACGAGTTGTACTTTGGTCCGTCACTTGTTAGTCACAATGAGTCTTACTTCTGATCCGTCATTTGTTAGTCACAATGAGTCTTACTTCTGATCCGTCACTTGTTAGTCACAATGAATTTTACTTCTGCTTGCTTGCTTGCTTGCTTGTGTTCGTTGGCTTGAGCTCCAACGCGTATGTCGGATGAAGGCATCCTGTTGTCCAACATCAGTGTGATGTCATACAGGACCTGAGTTTTGCGTGAGTATCCGTTGTCCCATGTCTGGCTTATTGGTGAGCAGACTGGTGGTTCCTCGCCGTACAGGCAGACACTCTCCGACTTCGGAGGAATCGGCGATCCTACTGACTTTAGCCAGGACCCCGAAGGGACCTGTGGCCCAGGACGCTCGACGATGACGTGTCAATAGGTCTTGGCCAGTATATAACCCGGCCCTGGTGCCTTGGAAACACCTCTGCTTCTGACCAGTCACTTGTTAAGTACGAGTCTTACTTCTGATCCGCCACTTTTTAGTCACACAATGAGATTTACTTTAGATCCGAGAGATCGCCAAAATTACACTGCCTCACACTTAACCTTCGGTGGTTTAATATAATTAGTAAAATGGGTGGGAAGTGTAGAATGTGATGCGAAGGGCGAACCCAGACAGATATACAGCAACAGACAACCTACCACAGCAGAGACTCGGCTCTTGCGTCCCTATATCTGCTATCCTTCACAGTAGCCTACGCCCTCAAACAACTTACCCTAAGCCTTCCTATCTTTCGCAGTGTCATGCAGCTCCCTTAAACGCCCTCCCCATATTATTCATGTACGTTTATATCTTATTGTCTTCTCTGTGTGTTTGTAGGCCTCCCCCTTTTGCTTGTATCCAATGAGTTCTTAGTAGGACTTTGTGGTGATACAAGGTTTTTTTAACGTAATTTCCATCCAGAGCCAGCGGATTTTCTTGGTCTCTTGGTTCGCTTGTATTTGTTTAGTTCTCTCTATCATCTCCACACAGGTGATTCTGTCATACCCTTTTAGTCCTTCTACTCTGTGCGGGCATCAGTTAATCAATGTTTGCAGTTTATTAGTAATTGTTTTAGATCTATCCGTGTGTCTGATCCATACAACTGTTCTGATGTGGAGCTAGAGTTTAGCATTCTCAGTTTGGTTCTAGGTGTGATTTCTTTTGACTGACGTAAAACTTAAAACTCCAGTTTTATGTTAGATTTGTATTATTTTTGTTTTAAATATTCCTAACCGTTCTCTCACCTTTGACTACATTGCTACTTACCTCTGACTACATTGCTACTTACTTGTGACTACATTTCTACTTACATATTAGTACGATCCACCTCTTGAAGTGAGGTTTCACCAGTGGATATCAGGTTACCATTTGCTTCATTTATTCTTAATATCTTCGTTATTTCGCTATGTATGTTTACACCTCATTGTCTTAACCCTCTTTCGGGTGTCTTGACTGTATCCTGCATGTGATTCCATCTGTGGGACAGGAGGGCAGTGTCGCCAGCGAAGTCCATTTAATCAACTTGCTCTGTCTGAGTCCATTGAATTTTTCTCCTATTGGTAGTTACTGTTGTCTTCAGAATCCAGTCTACTGTCAGCAAGAATAATAAATGTGACCAAAGGCATCACTGTCGCACTTCTGATCTTGTTGGTAGTTACTGTTGTCTTCAGAATCCAGTCTACTGTCAGCAAGAATAATAAATGTGACCAAAGGCATCACTGTCGCACTTCTGATCTTGTTGGTAGTTACTGTTGTCTTCAGAATCCAGTCTACTGTCAGCAAGAATAATAAATGTGACCAAAGGCATCACTGTCGCACTTCTGATCTTGCTGTTTCAAATCTATCCGTTAGTTTTCCCCAGTGAAGATCTCTGCAATTCCCGTTTATTATTAAGTTAATGGTCTTCTATTACATCTGATAATGTTGTGACAAGATCTCAAAAGGGACTCAATGCACTTAAAACTATGGCTGCAATGGACACAGAGCAGAGAATGCTTTTCACACTATACCAGCACTTCATCCTCTCAGTAATTGATTATGGATTAGGTCTGCTCACTGTCTCAGAGAGTCAGCTGGTGAAGTTAGAGCGCATACAGAACGAAGCTATGCGGGTAATTCTGGGATGCACTAGAGACACCCCAGTAGTGTGTATGCGTTACATCCTTGGTCTGCCGAGTGTTGCGGGTAGCCTCAAGGTGATGCAGGCGAAGGCATACCTCAGAGTAGCTGCAGACACAGATCACCCACTGCATGAGGCGCTGGACGCAGTTGATAAGAGGGAAATTATGGATGGCTCAGGCAGATGATACGATCAGACAGGTGTGCCCCTTGGAGAACATTAGGCGTGGAGAGGAGTGGGTCAGAGTGCCAGCGGAGCAGTCAGAATTGTGCAGAGTTATAATCACATTAAGCCGGGAGTGCAGGGAGTGGCCAGCAGGGGCCACGGAAGTGGAAATCCAGCAACTAATTCAGGACAATGCTCACTCGGGTGATGTGATTATCTACACAGATGGTTCGGTGTCAAGAGGTGAGAAAAGTGGCTGGGGGTTCATAGCCGCCAAAGCCAATGGTCGACATTTGGGGCAGGAGAGCCTGGCATATGATACCACAACATCCAGCTTAAGAATGGAGGTGGAGGCGGTCACTGCGGCTCTCTGCTGGATGGAGAATACGACACACACACACACACACATCGTGATTGTAACTGACTCAGAAAGCATGCTGACGAGGGTGAGGAGGGGCAGGCTTCGAGCGGAGTGGCTTGCTTCGCTTCGGAGGTCACGGGTGACAAGCATCGCCTGGATCTCTTCACCGGGGCATGGCGGTGTGCTGGGAAATTAACAGGCGGACAGATTGGCTGGCTCTGCAGAACTTGGTGGAGTATTGATACATGACAAGGCAGACGTGGTTGCGACCTTGTGGGAGCACGTGCACACCTCGGAGGAGTAAATGGATTACCATGGTCTGGCAAGAATGAGACAGCGAGGAGTGACGAGGGGATCTGGCCGACGCTCAACGCTCAGAGGAAAGACGAGACGGACATATAATCAGATTGCTTCTGGTACTATTAGTGTTGGAACTCTTCGCTAGCTGCTGAGGATGGGGACGGAGCGCTTATGGGAATGCCCCGAATGATGTGATGTCGATTCCTAAATCAATCAATCAGTCAGTCAATCTGATAATGCCTCATCAATCCCCAAAGCAATTCATCATTTGCCTTATCAGCCATCGTCTGTGGCGAACGGATAGCGAACGTGATTCGCAATCCGGTATACCGCATTCGAAATCAGCTTCAGGCGATTTGGAAGCAGACCGCCTTGTGTTGGCTTTTAACAGAGATATGAGCGTCGGTCATTCAGAAAGCAATGGCGAACTACTGAACGTAAACTTAGCTAGTAAATCACAAAGAGCGAATAAATGGTGTGGTTGATTGCTACGTCCTGTAAAGGACACCCAACTAACTAACCTCACTTTCTTGATACCTAGACGCGCATGCTCGGTTTCTATTTCACTGGTTCCTAAGTGAAGATATATTTATCTTGTCTCTCTGTTTTCCTATGCATAAACGGGTGTTTCTTGTCTACGCCACAACAAACCGTCTCACTGTAGCTGTTGATCTATGTAATTCAGTCCAATTATAGATTGGGTGTAGGCAGACAGACGGCGACTGTGAACACAATAACTAGCGTTTTACAAATACTGCTAGCGCAAGTTTTAGCAAAACAGCCTATTAAAGTTGATCTTGACATTTCATCATTATATATTTCACTCACAGAAAACAATGACGTATTTACTACCCTCTAACAAGATAGCTAGATCTGGCTCTAGAGAAAGTTTTAAGGAAGGTAAAGGAGGAATGTGCTTTTGGAGGAACATCCAAACTGCTTGGTTATGCAGATTATATAAATATTATAGGGGAAAATGAACAAAAGACATTGGAAATATTAACTCACTTAAAGGATAAAGTTCAACAAATGGGACTGGTTATCAACCAAGATAAGACAGAATATATGGTAATTTCAAGAGAAGGAACGGCTAAAAACTCTGGCCACATACAAATAGATAATATGACCATTAAAAGAACGGAAACATACAAATACCTGGGTACAATCTTCAACTGCTCCAACATAATAAGGAAAAAAATACAAACTAGAATCAACTCTGGAAATAAGATATACTATGCACTACAACATCTGCTAAAATCAAAATCGCTAACTCGTAACACCAAGATCACAATATACAAAACACTGATTAGACCAGTTGTGTTGTATGGCTCTGAAACCTGGAGTACAACTAAAGGAGACGAAGCCTTGTTACAAACCTTTGAGACGCATCTTTGAGCCCATTAGGGATACACAGAGTGGAGAGTGGAAAAGAAGAAGCAACAAAGACATTTATGATCTGTTTAAGTCCCCGCTAATCACTGGTATCATGAAGGCTAATAGACTGCAATGGCTGGGGCATATAGAAAGAATGGAAGATAATAGGGAAACAAATCAAGAAATAAATGACCGTAGACCCCCGAGGTAGACCAAGAAGACCGTGGCGTGGAGAGATAATATATATACAGACCTACAAGCACTTGGAATCAGCGACTGGCAAGAGAAGGTCTACCAGAGAGACGAATGGAGACGGCGTATATCTGTAGCAAAGAACCTCAATGGCTCGGATTGCTGAAGAAGAAGAAGAAGAAGAAGAAGAAGAAGAAGAAGAAGAAGAAGAAGAAGAAGAAGAAGAAGAAGAAGAAGAAGAAGAAGAAGAAGAAGAAGAAGAAGAAGAAGAAGAAGAAGAAGAAGAAGAAGAAGAAGAAGAAGCAGAAGCAGAAGAAGAAGAAGAAGAAGAAGAAGAAGAAGAAGAAGAAGAAGAAGAAGAAGAAGAAGAAGAAGAAGAATGACGAAGAAGAAGGAAGAAGAAGAAGGAAGAAGAAGAAGAAGGAAGAACAAGGAAGAAGAAGAAGAAGAAGAAGGAAGAAGAAGAAGAAGAAGAAGAAGAAGAAGAAGAAGGAAGAAGAGGAAGAAGAAGGAAGAAGAAGGAAGAGGGAAGAAGGAAGAGGGAAGAAGAAGGAAGAAGAGGGAAGAAGAAGGAAGAAGAAGAAGAAGAAGAAGAAGAAGAAGAAGGAAGAAGAAGGGAGAAGAAGAAGAAGGAAGAAGAAGGAGGAAGAAGGAGGAAGAAGACGAAGAAGAAGAAGAAGAAGAAGAAGAAGAAGAAGAAGAAGAAGAAGAAGAAGAAGAAGAAGAAGAAGAAGAAGAAGAAGAAGAAGAAGAAGAAAGAAGAAGGAAGAAGAAGAAGAAGAAGACGGCGGCGGCGGCGACATAGACGGCGCTTCTGCCAGTTTTTGATGAAATCGTTGTCCAAATAGAATTGTCAAGCCATGCCAGTTATTCAGATAGATGTCTAGTGTGGAGTTTCTGACCAGACTACTCTTCTGTTTAGGATTTGTGATCTGTCCATAAACTTATTGTTGGGAGTATAATGCAGAGGTTTCTTCTTGACTTCTGTGATCTACGATAGGAGACAGAATCACTTGTGTGATCTATGAGAGGGGACTACAGCACTTGTGTGGTTTATGGGTGGAGTCTGGAGCACTTGTGTGATCCATTTAAGATAATTGGAGAACTACCTAACTTATGTGATCTATTGAAGGGGAATGGAGAACTAACTTGTGTGATCTATTGGAGGGGAATGGAGAACTAATTTATGTGATCTATTGGAAGGGAATGGAGAACTAACTTATGTGATCTATTAAAGGGGAATGGAGAACTAACTTGTGTGATCTATTGGAGGGGAATGGAGTACTAATTTGTGTGATATATTGGAAGGGAATGGAGAACTAACATGTGTGATCTCTTGGAGGGGAATAAAGAAATAACTTGTGTGATCTATTAAATAAGACTAGAGTGCGTGTATGATCTACCGTAGGAGACATGAGCACTTGTGTGATATATGAGAGGGGGCTAGTGCACTTATATGATCTATGGGATGAGACTGGAGCTCGTGTGTGATCTATGGGAGAGGAATGGAGCACTTGTGTGGTATATGGTAGGAGCTGGAGCACTTGTGTGATCTATGGGATGAGACTGGAGCTCGTGTGTGATCTTTGGGAGAGGAATGGAGCACTTGTGTGATATATGAGAGGAGACTAGTGCACTTATGTGATCTATGGGATGAGACTGGAGCTCGTGTGTGATCTATGGGAGAGGAATGGAGCACTTGTGTGATCTATGGTAGGAGCTGGAGCACTTGTGTGATATATGAGAGGAGACTAGTGCACTTGTGTGATATATGAGAGGAGACTAGTGCACTTATGTGATCTATGGGATGAGACTGGAGCTCGTGTGTGATCTATGGGAGAGGAATGGAGCACTTGTGTGATCTATGGTAGGAGCTGGAGCACTTGTGTGATCTATTAGAGAGGCATGGAGCACTTATGTGATTTATAGGGTGAAGCCTGGAGCATTCTGTGTCGTTATTGTTTTTTTATTTTTTTATTTTGTTCATCAAGTTTAAGATTTCTTCAGCCATCCATTTTTCTTTATCTGGTTGTCTTCTTTCTCAGTACTATCTCTATCTTCGTTTGATGGATCGTGTTCTTCATCATCTATTATTTTTCCTTAGCATTGTATCGATTTCTCAGAATCACTGTGTATCGTTCTTGAATTTCTTTACATGCCCTTAGATTATCTTTGTTGTTTAGTAGTTTACGCCAATTTTCTGTTCTGTTTTCATTGTTACTTTTATTTCCCCACATAGAGGGTCGCATCTCTGTTACAGTCAGCACTAATCGTTGTGTTCACATTTATCAGTGCATTTCTAAATATGGTTTTAATTTGTGTATAGTCAGCTGGAAGGTGGACGAGCGAATCAGGAAGAGCTTGGAGGCAGCCCAAATGTGGTTTCTGAGATGAGTGTTGCTGAAGCCTGGGATTGTCGTCTAACTAGCAACGGAAGCCTATAAAAAAAGTGCATTCACATTTGTTTGCCTCCATATAAAAATCCATATCTCAGTAACCAACTGAGGGAAAACTATGAGATTTAGCATATAACCTTATCATCATATCCACCCAACAAAAAAATTTTTGTTCTGGAGATTGTACAGCAGATTTCAATGTTTCTTTATATGCGGTATATAATTTACGGGTCAGAGATTAAGTTCATAATTTTAAATGTACACCGTAGCCAGACCGTAGTCAGCGTTCAAAGTTGAATATTCTACGTGTTTCACGGGATTGTCCTTATGCCAAGAACCCCGCGCTGTTTAAACTGGGAGTTTTCAGAGGTGTCGTCACAATGAGGGTTATTTCATGAAACTTGATTATTATTTTATTTAAACATCTTACCACTTATCGCTAACATTGAAATGTGTGAATACTTTTTAATGGAATTGAATGCGAAATTGTGTATACACTTCAAAGCATCGCTATGAAGTTGTACACATGTTTTTGTATAGAAGCTGATAGCAGGAAACTGTTTTACACTATTACAAATTCCGAAAAAAAGAACAGTGCATGCATTGGGTTTGAGTAAACGGTCATTTCGTCGATGGGTGCAAGAATCTGGAATTACGCCACCACGCAATAACCAAACTGTAGGTAGAACGGTTATTGTAGACAGCTTTGACAAAGATGTCATAAGGCGAGCTATTATAAAAATGCTTTAAAAAGTCGCTTAAAAGTCGACAGGGTCAACTTCATTGCACCGGGTTCTATCCCATATGACTCAGTCTCTTTCCGAAGCGCGGAAAGCATCGCACAAAGCACGAACTCCGCAGCTCTAGCGACGACCCAGAAGTCTCCGAAAAATTTAACTCGTGAATCGAAGGATGTGGCCCAGAATCGAACCCACAACCTTTGGAGCCCGAGTCAAAAGGCTTGACTACTTCGCCACGGAAACTCCTAAAATTATAAAACTTTTGGATTTTATATCCAGGATTATCCAGCAATATAAAAATGCTGGATGCCAAAGAAACAGTGACTGTAAGAAAACTTAGGGTGTGGTTGAGGGGAAAAAAATAACATAGAGCTATCCAAAACAACTTTGTGGAAAATTATAAGGACATTATCTTCATTTTTAGAAAGTACAAGGGAGGTTAGAAGTATTCTTTGCGAGCAACCGCATTTAGGAGCCTAGAGAAGCAGATACCTACGTGAAATAAGGGAAATGCGCAAAGAAAATTTTGGCATAGTGTATTTGGATGAAATGTGGATCAACGCGCACCACACAAGTGATAAGGAATGGCAATCAGTGGATGGACAGATAAAGCGATATGTGCCCAGTAGTATAAGCAGCTTTTGGTCATGGCCCATGCTGGTAATACGCATAAAGGCTTATAACAGAATGCTGGGCTCGTGTTCGTATCAAAGCATACAGACAATAGGGATTGTTTTTTAAAAGTGGCATGTCCACTTCGCCACGGAGACACCCAGACAATAGGGATTATCATAATAAGATGAATGGTAATGTATTTAGAGATTGGCTCGAGAATACTGTGCTTCCATCCCTAGATAGACCGTCGTGTCCAATTATGGACAATGCATGATATCAATTTTGTTGCCTAAGAAGACAAAATACCTACAGCTTCGAGCACAAAGGGAGCAATAAAGATATGGCTCCGAATGGAAAACATACTATTTCCAGAAAGGTATTTCTAGCTAGAATTGTTGTCCCTTGTAAAACAGACTCCAAAAGGCAAGAAATATCATCTCGACAAGTTGATAGAAGAGCATCTTTTACGGGTGCTTGAGACTTCCGCCGTACCATTCTCATTTTAACCCTATAGAACTTGTGTGGGCTACAATTAAAGGACAGGTGGCAGCTGACAATACTATATTCAAATTGTCTGACGTCAAGATACTAATCCAGTCCGCGCTATTAAATATTGATAAAAGTTACTGGGAAAATGTGAGGACCATGTGTTGAAAGAGGAAGAGGACTATTGGAGAAAGAATGGATTGAATTTTATGCAACCGAGAGCAGTCATTAACCTACTGGAATCGTCCGACACAGATTAAGGTCTGAGCAGATCGCAGACCTTAATCCACGTGCACGCTTACTGGGAAATTTTGCTCCAACTATTCAGACGAATTTATGGCCCTAAACATTACAGCATCAGCACAATGTCAATGGCAACAGTTTGTATTCCACAGTGATGAATTTTCAATTCCGCACGCCCTCAGCGGCGACAAACAACTGGTGTTGAAAAAAATTTTAAAACAACACACACACACTAAATGCATTGAATACCAACAGAAGAGTAATATTGCGGTGGAAACTGACATATTGTGGCGTAACAAGAAACGTGAGGGCAAACACATTGTCAAATGAGGGGACAACACACCTGCATACGAATCAATCTATAAACTTCAATGAAATGAGGACCAACATCTTGGTCGTTAAGAAGAAAGCCCACTACAGAGACATTGACAACTATTTTCATAGTGCAAATCAGGTAATTATGTTCCGTCTCTGAACAGTAAACAGCAGAGTAGACAATCTTTCACGAAGACTCAAAGCGGGTCTGTCACCCATGTGTACGTGTGAACAAACTACACAGACAGCTCAACAGATCCTTAAAAATGGAAACATGATGACTAAAATGCGGTATCATTTCTGGTCACTCCATACGCACATTAACACACAGCTATTTGGAAGCTTTCACGATCTCAATATAAAAAGCTAAATGCATCCTAGTAACATGAATGCTTGTGTACAATTATTAACCAGCAGCTGAAGAAACAAGAAGGAAATGAAAAATAAGGTAAAAAATATATTTCTTCTAATTTCCTGTCAATTTACACATTATTTACTCCATGCCTCTGTAAATTCTCTGTCTTTACTAATATTACACATTGCACCCCTCTCGGGAGTCTCCGTGGTGAAGTGGTCAAGCCGTCTGACTCGGGCTCCGAAGGTTGTATGTTCGATTCCGGGCCGCGTCCTTCATTTCACGAGTGCATTTTTTCGGAGGCTCCCGAGGGTCGACGCTGGAGCTACGGAGTTCGTGCTTTGTGCGACGCTTTCCGCGCTGCGGAAAGAGACTGAGCCATATGGGATAAAATCCCGGTGCAATGCAGTCGACACTGTCGACTTTTAAGCTACTTCTTTTATTGCACCTACTCCCATACGAATCCGAGTACGCCTTGTGGCGTCATTTGAATTGGCGGGGCATTCATTACTGTAAAACAAGTTTGTTAGCGAGAAATAACTAGTTTTTCACCAAAACATGAAAGAAATGTCGCCGCTTTCGATCATTTAAGTTGTTTTTGGACCTATCAAATACATATTCCTTGGGTGGGGGTAAATATAAGACGGCAGGAAAAATTTCATAACGATGCAACAGACAATTTTCAAAATAATTGATCGTGAATGACGGCATTTATTTCCGGACAGACTATAGTGAAAGTATGACACTATACTGAACTATGAGACAGAGACAACAGTCTTGTGTGGTCATGTCCGGAGAAGAGGGGAGTTAAAGAACGTGTGACGACTGGAACCATCAGTGGTATAGGAGCCACAAGTAGACAGAAAGATGATGCTGATGATCTCAGATAGTGGCAAGGAAGGATTGCATCATCAGCACTGATTACGAACATCAAGAACCATGATCAAAACAGAGACATGAACGACTTTGCCACTTTTACTTTGTCGGGCACATGATGATGATGATGATGATGATGATGATGATGATGATGATGGTGGTGGTGGTGGTGGTGGTGGTGGTGGTGGTGGTGGTGGTGGTGATGGTGATGGCGATGGCGATGGCGATGACGACGACGACGACGATGACGACGATGACGACGATGACGACGATGACGACGATGATGATGATTGATGATGATTGATGATGATGATGATGATGATGATGGTGATGGTGATGGTGGTGATGGTAGTGATGGTGGTGATGGTGATGATGATGATGATGATGATGGTGGTGGTGATGGTGGTGGTGATGGTGATGATGATGATGGTGGTGGTGATGATGATGATGATGATGATGATGGTGGTGGTGATGGTGGTGATGATGGTGGTTATGATTGATGATGATGATGATGATGATGGTGATGGTGATGGTGGTGATGATGGTGGTGATGATTGATGATGATGATGATGATGATGGTGGTGGTGATGATTGATGATGATGATGATGATGATGATGATGATGATGATGATGATGATGATGATGATGATGGTGGTGATGGTGATGATGGTGGTGATGGTGGTGGTGATGATGGTGGTGATGATGATGATGATGATGGTGGTGGTGATGATGATGATGATGATGATGATGATGATGATGATGATGATGATGATGATGATGATGATGATGATGATGATGATGGTGGTGATGGTGGTGGTGGTGGTGGTGCTGCTGCTGTTGCTGCTGATGACGATGACGATGACGATGACGATGACGATGATGATGATGATTTAGTCTGTTTAACTTGTATCATGGATTTCTTGTATGAACAGTCGTCGCTTACGGTGTTAAAACCAGGTGTTTCCAATGAATATATCATTTATGTTTTTCTTCGCCACTACTGCTTGTTGGTGCATATACTCGTACTTGTATAATATTTAGTTGTATTTGCCTTTAATTGTAACCATGGTAACCCGATCTGAATACTCGAATAATCACTAACTGATTTTTCTGTTTCCCCGACAAACAGCAGTCCTACTCCTGTTTCGTATTTATCATAATCATCATCATTTTACACATTTGCCATCAAGGGTCGTGCGGAGAAAGTGTTTATCCCTACCCTTATTGTATTTTTCCGCCATTATTGTCTCAGATCTGTCCCACCTCATCTTGCTGGTCTCTAGAATATTATTTTCAACGTATCCATTTCTCTTACTGCATTATCTAACTGTCATACTTCTGACAGTGCCCTGACATTCCGTGAACCTGTTCTAAATGTGTTGGTTTGGCTTTTTCCATGAGTAGTTTGATAACATTTTTCAGCAGACCGCGTTGCGTTGGTTTTGAGTTGGAATCGGTGCCGGTCGTTCAGAACGCAATGGCAAACTACTGAATGTAGACTTGCCAAGAGATCACAGCGGCAGAAATGCTGGTGTTGACTCCGATGTCCTGTAAACAGGATATGAAAAAAAAAGTTTGATAACAGTCTGGTGTGACCTGAGGCTCCTGACAGTCCCTATCAGGCGAGGACGTAAGACAGCCGTTAACGTCGTCCTGTCACTCTGATCGGCTTTGATTAATGAGACCTTAGCAAGAAAATTTTGTGGTTTCCCTTTCAATTCCAAATTGACACGAAATACGTTATAAAAGCTTTTGACAACATTGTTCGACTGTCAGGACAAGTTAGTGGCCAGCTTTGTTCAATGCAGTGTTGTCCTCATATACCGGTGGATCCTTGTACCCCAGAGAGCAGACAACTGTGCGTTGTCAATCCTCCACTACTTAAGGGTGCAGGTGAGAGTTTACACCGTCACTTGGTCAAGTTGAATTTTGTGGGCAGTTCCATTGTTGTCTCTTGTGTCAAGTGTGTAACTATGTTAGAATCCTTAACTTTAGACTTTCTAATAGCATGATTTGATACGACTATGTATGTGCCTTCCCACAAATCACATATTTTACTGCTGTATACAAATTGAAAGACATTTGGTCAAGTTTCAATGGAATGAGATGATTGGGCGACTCTGCTTACTGTACGTCTACGTACTCTGCACGTAATAATTTGTTGAATTTGCTCTTACTCGCTTTGAACTCAAGGGTAGTCCAAAAGTGATATTGTTCTTTCGATTCTTCTAATCTTATTGTGTCTCATTCTACCTCTTCTGGCGATCTCAAGCTTGTCATTTCCCATGCTTCGACCTTCCTCTCGTGGGATTTAGCCGGAAGCAATGTTGGACAATGTTACAACAGCACTGTAACAGTTCATACCGGTCAATGTTAACCAAGCGTTGTTACAATTCGTTCTGTATATAATGAAACAAAAATGTGTTATTAGATGGTGAGGATACACAACAAAAAGAAACACATATGCATGCTCGGCTAGCGCCTCAGTTCACGAAAACTAAATAATTAACGCAGGTGGGAATAGGTTAAAATAATATCATAATATAATAAAAACTTAGACAAATATCAGCATACTAAATATGTATAAAATACAACACAACTGTCAGATGTTTCGGTGGTCACCGCCTTTGTCAAGAACAAAACAATCATAGATATAAGAAACTTAATATGAACATTAAAACACAATACATGTAATATGAATTGGTACACTTCGTACTTGTCAATTTTACCCCAGTCTTGTTACTGTACCTGTCAGTGTCTGTATTCTGTATGTGTATCATGCTGTTTACTGCGATCACTTCACGGGTTTCCCCATGTTCTCCATATTAGTATTGTTTGTGAAGGGCAGCACGCGGTACATCATCCTTGGCTTTCACCTGACCATGTTTCTTCCTTGATTGACTCGGCAGGTGGCAGACGGTTTCCTGTTTGTGGTCGGCTGTGACAGGGGCAGGATACTCTACGTATCCGAGTCGGTCAAGGACATCTTACATTATTCTCAGGTAAGCTGGCTTCTGCTACAGTGACGGATTCCAAGAAGTGCAACTTGTGTATTTGTCATGTCGGAGGGGTCACTGCGGCCGGGTCACTCAGCGCGGTAAACAGAGATGTCTTCCATGTAGTGCTGTCTCTAACTAATGGCCGAAACAATAAGTACAGCAGGACCCTTCATCGCGCGTGAGGATTATTGTAGGCTCAAGTGAGCACTAGGAAATAGTATGGGAAGTGAAGGGGACCGGTATGATATTTGTCACATTACCCATTTACATGTACACACACACAAACACACGCACACACAGACACACACACACGCACACACACACACACATATATATATATATATATATATATATATATATATATATATATATATATATATATATATACTCACACACACACACACACAAGAAAGCCACGGTAGTGCAGTGACCTGTCAGTCCAGTAGCCATGTGTTCGAGTTCGCATGGTGACATGTTTCGCATTGACCCGGGCTCTCACCTGGAGCTAGCTCGAAATGGCTCTCACAGGAAATGTCTGTGGAAGTAGAGGCATCTGTTGTCACGTGAGCCCTCTAGTTAGTACCAGTTGGTCTATAACCTTGTCCAGCGAACACTGTATGCCCGATAGACCTTAAAGCGTGTAATAACAGTCCATTATTTTCTCGTATGTGTGTGTGCATATATATATATATATATATATATATATATATATATATATATATATATATATATATATATATATATATATATATATATATATATATATATATTATATATAAATAAGGATCGTCTGTCTGTCTGTATTTCTGTCTGTCCGTATGTCCTTTATACGTTCGCGAACGGCCCATCCGATTCAGATGAAATTTTCTACACGCCTTCCTTTCATTCTAGAGCTGTCAACTGTCATAGTTTTTTTTCTTCTTCCTCCTCCTCCCTCCTCCCCCTCCCAAAATACGTACGTAAATATATGATGATGATGATGAAAGAATCCCCGAACCAAAAACGCTAGGGAAAGGGAAGAAAATGACGTGACTACACAGAATCGTCACACGGCAATCATCATCATCAAGTGCCGTGCCGGCTGGCGTAGGCGTTCATGGCTCTCCGTAGATCTCAGTCTTTGGTTTTTTGGATCAACTCTGCTGCTGATATTCCTCCATGCCACGGCAATATCAATAACAATTCATCTTTTTATGTGTAAGGAGGTTATCTACAGTCGTGTAGAAGGGAAGAACTAGACGAGTATGAATTCGGAATGGCGAACTCTCTCCTCCTCTCTTCTCCTCCCTCTACCTCCTCCCTCCACCCTTCTCCTCTTCCTCCTCCCTCTCATCCTTCTCCCTCCTCCCTCCTCCTTCTCCCTCTTCCTTCTCCCTCTTCCTCTCCCCTCCTCCTCCATCCTCCTCCTACTCCCTCCGCCTCCTCCCCCCTCCTCTCTCATCTTCCCTCCTCCTCCCTCTCCCTCCTCATCCCTCCTCCTCCTGCCTCCCTCCTCCTCCTCCTCCTGCCTCCCTCCTCCTCCTCCTGCCTCCTTCTCCCTAATCATCCTCCCTCCTCCTTCTCCCTTCTTCTCCCTCTTCCCTCTTCCTCCTCCTACCTCCTCCCTCCTCCTCCCTCCACCCTCCTCCTCTTCCTCCTCCCTTTCCTTCCTCCTCCTCCTCCCTCTACCTCCTCCTCCCCCTACCTCTTTCCTCCTCCCTCCTCCTCCTCTTCCACCTCCCTTTCCTTCCTCCCCTCCTCATTCTCCCTCCTTCCTCTCCCTCCTTCCTCCTCCTCCTTCCTTCTTCTCCCTATGCTCCTCCCTCCTCCTCTCCCCTCCTCCTCCCTCCTCCTCCTTCTCCTCCTCCTCCTTCTCCTCCTCCCTCCTTCTCTCTTCTTCTCCTCCTCTCCCCTCCTCCTCCTACCCTCTTCCTCTTCCCCTTCTCCCTCTCCCTCCTCCATCCTCTACCTCCCTCTTCCTCCTCCTTCCTCTTCCTCCTCCTTCCTCCTCCTCCCTCTTCCTCCCTCTCCCTCCTCCATCCTCCTCCCTCTTCCTCCTCCTTCTTCCTCCTCCTTCCTTCTCCTCCCTCCTCCTCCCTCTTCCTCCTCCTCCTACCTCCTCCCTCCTCCATATTTGATAAACATGTTCCATTTAAGGAAGTTCGTGTTAAACATCACACAAAGCCCCCGTGGATCACACAGGAGGTAGTTGAACTTATGAGAGATCGCGACAGGGCTCACAAAAATAGAGATCTAACTATGTACCGTAGTCTGAGAAATAAAGTTCAATATGTTATTCGGAAGGAAAAGAAAAACTATTTTAAGAACATAGTAATAGATAAAACCAACACTAAAGATATATGGAAAGCAATTAATACCTTGACAAACAAACACAAATCATCACAATCATTACCATCAAATCAGGTTACATGTGATCAATTCAGTAGATACTTTCAGTCCGACATAAACCAACTGAAGGCTGCAATACCAGATGCGCCTCATGACATATCTTTATTATCATCATTCTGTGAGAACAAATGCTATGGACACATTTCCTCCAACATACCGCTAATGACGACAACTGAAGTATTTACTCATCTCCGTAATCTAAAAAACAATAACTCATCAGGACTAGATGGAATTAGTAGTCGGATCCTTCGCCATGCTGCACCGGCGATCTGCGAGTCACTAACTTTTATATATAATCAATGTCTAACCAGAGGTCACTTACCATCAGCCTTTAAAATCGCTAAAGTGTATCCTCATTTAAAAGCTGGTCCTCTAGACGATCGTCTCATGAGTAATTATAGACCAATTTCCATATTATCCTCATTATCCAAACCGCTAGAAAAGCACATCCACAAAACAACACTAGATCACTTAGTTCGCCATAAACTGATAGTTGACAGTCAGTCAGGATTTCGGCCAAAATATTCTTGCCATACGGCACTAACAAACATGATAGAAAACTGGCATCAAAATATTAACAACAATACTCTATGTGGAGCGGTGTTTATAGACTTTAGGAAAGCATTCGATATGATAGATCATACTATTCTAATTAAAAAAACTAGAAACAATGAAAGTAAGTTTTAATATAGTGACATTAATAAAATCATTCTTATTAGACAGAAAGCAAGTAGTATCACACAATAAAGTTTTATCTCAAGCCATTACCATTAATATTGGAGTACCTCAGGGGTCTATTCTTGGCCCTCTATTATTTGCCATTTATATAAATGATCTTCCATTAAATCTGTCGTCGTCCTGCGATCTATTTGCTGATGACTGCACAGTATATACAAACGCTGTTGATCGTAATGTGCTAGAATTATCCTTGCAACAGGAAATAAATAGTGTAGTTAACTGGAGTCATGCAAACCGCATGCAAATTAACATTACTAAAACAAAGTCTATGTTAATAGGAACCAGGCAAAGACTTCACACTCTAAACTCGCAGAGAACTCTTCAGCTGCACATTGGCAGCACGCCTGTAGAAAGTGTCACCGAGCACAAGACACTGGGTGTTATCATAGATCAAAATCTAACTTTTAACTCACATGTTCATGCTCTAGTTAAACAAATAGCCAAAAAAGTATACCAACTTGCCAAAATTAAAAATTTCCTTGACGAAAACACAAGAAAGATATTCTATACTTCTCATATACAAACACATATTGATTACTGCTCCACAGTCTGGGATGGATGCTCCAAATCAATAACAAAACGCCTATATTCACTCCAGAAAAGGGCAGTGCGTTTAATTAATGGTGAAAAGCTTACCGACAATTCTAACCTATATAAACGTCTCCGGTTACTGCCACTCCACAAGCGCCTGCTTTTTAATAAGACCAAACTAATTCACAAAATCCTATTTCAAAATGCTCCAAGCTACCTTTGGCCATTGTTTAAATATAACGCTAGACATAGCGAACGACTAAATATACTTCATGTCCCTAAACCTAGGATAGACTTATATAAAACAAGCTTAGCATACTCTGCCGCTCAGTTGTGGAACAATCTTCCACAAGAAATCAAAGACACCACCAATCATGATACATACATTCGCAACCTGTTTGAACACTACCTTAGTACAGACTACATGCCCCCATAACAAACAACACAAAAAAGACAATAATGGTAACTTATCTCAAACGACAACTAGCCAAAAAACATTCCCTTATGTATGGCACGTTACACCCTCCTTAGGTATTTATAATGCCCATGTTAAACACTGCCTCAGTGAGTCATATTTGTTATTGATTATTTTTCATGCGTTTTAATGTTCTTTTGTTGTCAAAAGTTGCTTCATAAGTGATGTTGAATGAAAGAATGTATGAGAGGAAATAGAGAAGAAGGGCAGAATGTCAGACGGGCCTGCGTGCCCAATTCTTAACCCTTTGAAAATAAAGACTTATTATTATTATTATTATTATTATTATCCTCCTCTCTCCTCCTCCCTCCTCCCTTTTCCTCCCTCCTCCTTCTCCCTCTACCTCCTCCCTCCTCCTTTCCACTCTTCCTCCTACCCTCTTCCTCTTCCCCTCCCCCTCCTCCCTCATCCCTCCTCCTCCCTTCACATTCCTCCTCCTCCCTCTTCCCTCCTCCCTCCTCCTCCTCATCCTCCTTCTCCCTCCTCCTCCTTCTTCCTCCTCCTCTCCTCCTCCTCCTCCCCCTCCTCCTTCCTCTCCTCCTCTCCTCCTCCTCCTCCTCCTCCTCCTCCTCCCTCTACCTCCTCCCTCCTCCTCCCTTCACATTCCTCCTCCTCCCTCTTCCTCCTCCTCCCTCCTCCTCATCCCTCCTCCTCCCTTCTCCTCCTCCTCCTCCTCCTCCCTCTACCTCCTCCTCCCTTCACATTCCTCCTCCTCCCTCTTCCTCCTCCTCCCTCCTCCTCCTCATCCCTCCTTCTCCCTCCTCCTCCTTCTTCCTCCCTCCTCCTCCTCCTCCCTCCTCCCCATCCTCCTTCTCCCTCTCCTCCTCCTCACTCCTCCTCCCTCCTCCTCCCTCTACCTCCTCCCTCCTCCTCCCTTCACATTCCTCCTCCTCCCTCTTCCTCCTCCTCCCTCCTCCTCATCCCTCCTCCTCCCTCCTCCTCCTCCCTCCTCCTCCTCCCTCCTCCTCCTCCCTCCTCCTCCCTCCTCCTCCTTCTTCCTCCCTCCTCCTCACTCCTCCCCCTCCTCCTTCCTCCTCCTCCCTCTCCGCCTCCTCCCTCCTCCTCCTCCTCCTCCTCCTCCCTCCTCCTCCCTCTACCTCCTCCCCCTCCTCCCTTCACATTCCTCCTCCTCCCTCTTCCTCCTCCTCCCTCCTCCTCCTCTCTCCGCCTCCCTCCTCCTCCTCCTCCCTCTACCTCCTCCCTCCTCCTCCCTTCACATTCCTCCTCCTCCCTCCTCCTCCTCCCCTCCTCCTCTTCCTCCTCCTTCTCCCTCCTCCTTCTCCCTCTTCCTCCTCCCTCTTCCTTCTCCCTCCGCCTCCTCCCTCCTCCTACTCTCTCCTCCTCCTCCCTCCTCCTCCCTCTCCCTCCTCCTCCCTCTCCTCCTCCTGCTCCCTTCTCCTCCTGCGTTCTCCTCCTCCCTCCTTCTCCCTCCTCCTCCCTCTTCCTCCTCCCTCCTCCTCGCCTCCTCCTCCACCCTACTCCTCCCTCCTCCTCCTAATCCCTCCTCCTCCCTCCTATTCCTCCCTACTCCTCCTGTCTCCTCCCTCCTCCTCCCTCCTCTTCCCTCCTCCACCTCCCTCTTCCTCCTCCCTCCTACATTTACCCAAGACAGACAGACAGTCAGACAGATAGTCGGGAACGGGATCTTATATGACTACTTATATAATTTAAATGAGATGCTCTCCACCATGGGCTGGGCCGGGTCAGACAGACAGACAGATAGATAGATAGATAGACAGACAGACAGACAGACAGACAGACAGACAGACAGACAGACAGACAGACAGACAGACAGACAGACAGACAGACAGACAGACAGTCGGGAACGGGAACTTATATGACTACTTATATGAATTAAATGAGATGCTCCCCACCAGGAGTTGGGCGATGCCGGGCCGGGTCAGACAGACAGACAGATAGATAGTCGGAACGGGAACTTATATGACTACTTATATGAATTAAATGAGATGCTCCCCATCAGGGTCTGGGCGAAGACGGGCCGGGTCAGACAGACAGACAGACAGACAGACAGACAGATAGACAGACAGACAGACAGACAGACAGATAGTCGGTAACGGGAACGAGAACTTATATGACTACTTATATGAATTAAATGAGATGCTCCCCACCAGAGTCTGGGCGAAGCCGGGCCGGGTCAGCTAGTATATATTATAAAACAAAGTGTATGTATGTAAATATGTGTGTATGTATATATGTATGTATGTAAATATGTATGTCCTTTATTTGTTCGCGAACGGCCCATCCGATTGAGATGAAATTTTCTACACGCCTTCCTTTCATTCCAGAGCTGTCAACTGTCATAGTTTTTTTTTCTTCTTCCTCCTCCTCCCTCCTCCCCCTCCCAAAATACGTACGTAAATATATGATGATGATGATGAAAGAATCCCCGAACCAAAACGCTAGGGAAAGGGAAGAAAATGACGTGACTACACAGAATCGTCACACGGCAATCATCATCATCAAGTGCCGTGCCGGCTGGCGTAGGCGTTCATGGCTCTCTGTAGATCTCAGTCTTTGTTTTTTTAATCAACTCTGCTGCTGATATTCCTCCATGCCACGGCAATATCAATAACAATTCATCTTTTTATGTGTAAGGAAGTTATCTACAGTCGTGTAGAAGGGAAGAACTAGACGAGTATGAATTCGGAATGGCGAACTCTCTCCCCCTCTCTTCTCCTCCCTCTACCTCCTCCCTCCACCCTTCTCCTCTTCCTCCTCCCTCTCATCCCTCTCCCTCCTACCTCCTCCTTCTCCCTCTTCCTTCTCCCTCTTCCTCTCCCCTTCTCCTCCATCCTCCTCCCTCCTACTCCCTCCGCCTCCTCCCCCCTCCTCCCTCATCTTCCCTCCTCCTCCCTCTCCCTCCTCATCCCTCCTCCTCCTGCCTCCCTCCTCCTCCTCCTGCCTCCTTCTCCCTCATCATCCTCCCTCCTCCTTCTCCCTTCTTCTCCCTCTTCCCTCTTCCTCCTCCTACCTCCTCCCTCCTCCTCCTCCCTCCACCCTCCTCCTCCCTTCTCCTCCTCTTCCTCCTCCCTTTCCTTCCTCCTCCTCCTCCCTCTACCTCCTCCTCCCCCTACCTCTTTCCTCCTCCCTCCTCCTCCCCTTCCACCTCTCTTTCCTTCCTCCCCTCCTCATTCTCCCTCCTTCCTCTCCCTCCTTCCTCCTCCTCCTTCCTTCTTCTCCCTCCTCCTCCTCCTCCTCCTCCTTCCTCCTCCTCCCTCTCCTCCTCCTCACTCCTCCTCCTCCCTCCTCCTCCTCCCTCTACCTCCTCCCTCCTCCTCCCTTCACATTCCTCCCCCTCCCTCCTCCTCATCCCTCCTCCTCCCTCCTCCTCATCCCTCCTCCTCCCTTCTCCTCCTCCCTCCTCCTCCTCCCTCTACCTCCTCCTCCCTTCACATTCCTCCTCCTCCCTCTTCCTCCTCCTCCCTCCTCCTCCTCATCCCTCCTCCTCCTTCTTCCTCCTCCTCCTCCTCCTCCCTCCTCCCCTCCTGCTTCCTCCACCTCCCTCTCCTCCTCCTCACTCCTCCTCCTCCCTCCTCCTCCTCATTCTACCTCCTCCCTCCTCCTCCCTTCACATTCCTCCTCCTCCCTCTTCCTCCTCCTCCTCCCTCCTCCTCCCTCCTCCTCCTCCCTCCTCCTCATCACTCCTCCTCCCTCCTCCTCCTTCTTCCTCCCTCCTCCTCCCTCCTCCCCCTCCTCCTTCCTCCTCCTCCCTCTCCGCCTCCTCCCTCCTCCTCCTCCCTCCTCCTCCCTCCTCCTCCCTCTACCTCCTCCTCCTCCCTCCTCCTCCCTCTACCTCCTCCCCCTCCTCCCTTCACATTCCTCCTCCTCCCTCTTCCTCCTCCTCCCTCCTCCTCTCTCCGCCTCCCTCCTCCTCCTCTTCCCTCTACCTCCTCCCTCCTCCTCCCTTCACATTCCTCCTCCTCCCTCCTCCTCCTCCCCTCCTCCTCTTCCCTCCTCCTCCTCCCCCTCCTTCTCCTCCTTCTCCCTCCTCCTTCTCCCTCTTCCTCCTCCCTCTTCCTTCTCCTCCTTCTCCCTCCTCCTTCTCCCTCCGCCTCCTCCCTCTTCCTTCTCCCTCCGCCTCCTCCCTCCTCCTACTCTCTCCTCCTCCTCCCTCCTCCTCCCTCTCCCTCCTCCTCCCTATCCTCCTCCTGCTCCCTTCTCCTCCTGCGTTCTCCTCCTCCCTCCTTCTCCCTCCTCCTCCCTCTTCCTCCTCCCTCCTCCTCGCCTCCTCCTCCACCCTACTCCTCCCTCCTCCTCCTAATCCCTCCTCCTCCCTCCTCCTCCCTCTACCTCCTCCCCCCTCCTCCCTTCACATTCCTCCTCCTCCCTCTTCCTCCTCCTCCCTCCTCCTCTCTCCGCCTCCCTCCTCCTCCTCCTCCCTCTACCTCCTCCCTCCTCCTCCCTTCACATTCCTCCTCCTCCCTCCTCCTCCTCCCCTCCTCCTCTTCCCTCCTCCTCCCCCTCCTTCTCCTCCTTCTCCCTCCTCCTTCTCCCTCTTCCTCCTCCCTCTTCCTTCTCCCTCCGCCTCCTCCCTCCTCCTACTCTCTCCTCCTCCTCCCTCCTCCTCCCTCTCCTCCTCCTGCATGGGCGAAATAGAGAACACACTGAACCGTTCAACAGGGATTCATTGTCAAAGAAATGTGGTTATTAAGACAAACGAAAGTGAGGGAAATGAAATACTTTGGGCGTGTAGAGTCTGGAAAAGATGTATATGGAGGGAGGCCTAACGAGTAAGCGGACAAGAGGAAAACCCAACATGGATGGGTATATCTTATATATAAAAGGCGATCTCCGTCCGTCTGTCTGTCTGTCTATATGTCCCTAATGCGCTCGCGAACGGCCCATCCCATTGAGATGAAATTTTTTACACGTCTTCCTTTCATTCCAGCGCAGCCCACTGTCATATTTTTTTAGTATGAAAGTTTGAAGATTTTATATTTCTTTACACTGTCGCCAACTCTAAGAAGACATGGAACAACCTCAGCCATTATTAAATCTACAGGCATATGCGTTATATTCCTCCTCCTCCTCCTCCTCCTCTCCCCTCCTCCACCTCCTACCCTCTTCCTCTTCTCCTCCCCCTCCTCCCTCTCCCTCCTCCATCCTCCTCTTCTCTCTTTCTCCTCCTCCTCCCTCCTCCTCCCTCTTCCTCCTCCCAGCTCCTACTCCTCCTTTTTCTTCTTCTTCTGCTGCTGCTGCCGCTGCTCCATTTACCCAAGTTAATATATTACCAAGTTGGTCTTCGTTTATCTAAGGTTGTTCTAACTGCAACCAATAAATGATTAGACAGACAGACAGACAGACAGACAGACAGACAGACAGACAGACAGACAGACAGACAGACAGACAGACAGACAGTCAGTCGGGAACGGGAACTTATATGACTACTCATATGAATTAAATGAGATGCTCCCCATCAGGGGCTGGGCGAAGCCGGGCCGGATCAGACAGATAGACAGACTGACAGACAGACAGACAGACAGACAGACAGACAGACAGACAGACAGACAGACAGACAGACAGACAGACAGATAGTCGGGAACGGGAACGTGAGCTTATATGACTACTTATATGAATTAAATGAGATGCTCCACACCAGGGAGCTGGGCAATGCCGGGCCGGGTCAGCTAGTATATATATATATATATATACTAGCTGACCCGGCCCGGCTTCGCCCAGACTCTGGTGGGGAGCATCTCATTTAATTCATATAAGTAGTCATATAAGTTCTCGTTCCCGTTACCGACTATCTGTCTGTCTGTCTGTCTGTCTGTCTGTCTGTCTGTCTGTCTGTCTGTCTGTCTATCTGTCTGACCCGGCCCGTCTTCGCCCAGACCCTGATGGGGAGCATCTCATTTAATTCATATAAGTAGTCATATAAGTTCCCGTTCCGACTATCTATCTGTCTGTCTGTCTGACCCGGCCCGGCATCGCCCAACTCCTGGTGGTGAGCATCTCATTTAATTCATATAAGTAGTCATATAAGTTCCCGTTCCCGACTGTCTGTCTGTCTGTCTGTCTGTCTATCTATCTATCTATCTGTCTGTCTGTCTGACCCGGCCCAGCCCATGGTGGAGAGCATCTCATTTAAATTATATAAATAGTCATATAAGATCCCGTTCCCGACTATCTGTCTGACTGTCTGTCTTGGGTAAATGTAGGAGGGGGGAGGAAGAGGGAGGTGGAGGAGGGAAGAGGAGGGAGTAGGAGGAAGGAGACAGGAGAAGTAGGGAGGAATAGGAGTGAGGAGGAGGGATTAGGAGGAGGAGGGAGGAGTAGGGTGGAGGAGGAGGCTGAGGATGAGGGAGAAGGTGGGAGGAGGAGAACGCAAGGAGGAAAAGGGAGCAGGAGGAGGAGAGGTAGGAGGAGGGAGAGGGAGGAGGAGGGAGGAGGAGGAGAGAGTAGGAGGAGGGAGGAGAGGCGGAGGAGAAGGAAGAGGGAGGAGGAAGATGGAGGAAGGAGAGGGAGAAGGAGGAGGGGGGGAGTGAGGAGGAGGGAAGAGGAGGAGGGGGAGGAGGAGGAGAGAGGAGGAGGAATGTGAAGCGGAGGGAGCGAGGGAGGAGGTAGATAGCAGGAGCGTGAGGCGGAGGAGGAGGGAGGAGAGGAGGAGGAAGAGTGGGGAGGGAGGGGAGGAAGAGTGTAGAGGAGGTAATGTGAAGGAGGATCGTGTATGTCGGTAGAAAAGAGGGAAGAAGAAGAAAATAAAGGGAGGGAGGAGAGGGGGGGGGGGGGGGAGGAGGAGGGGCGGAGGGGCGA